>CAJGYO010000014.1:8917947-9102549 GCA_904845875.1 Miscanthus lutarioriparius
TTACTATAACCTTTTCTGTTAATTACTTTTTATTGGTTATTATGTTTGCTATTGTCTTGTTCTCTAATTTATCCGAATTGTTTCAGATTAGAAATTTCATGGATTCTTGTTCATTATTTTTCATGTAGTTTTTTCTCGTATATAATAGTCACAAAATTACTATAACCCTTTCTGTTAATTATTTTTTATTGATTAATCTGTTTGCTACTCCCTCCGTTCCAAACTATAAGTCGCTTTAACTTTTTTGGTATATCCAATTTGTTATGCATCTCGATATAATATCATGTCTAGGTATATAGCAAAATGGATGAACCAAAAAAGTCAAAGCGACTTATAATTTAGAACAAACGGAGTATTTGATTGATCTCCAATTTACCCAAATCGCATTATATTAGAAAATTCATTGGATTCAGAAACTATAGGCTCGCACCATTATTATAGGACCAGGCTAACGACGTCAATTCATCAGCAATGCCTGCCGATTGCTGGGCGTGATTTTCTATTGCCGTGACTCGGCCAACAAGATGCAGATTGCTGAGAAGCCTTCCACTGGTCAATTCATAATATTATTCCAAACCGGTTCGGTAGAGCGCTTCTGTAGTAGTGAATCTATTCGATGATAAAACAATAATAATTATACAAATTTTTTAATAAAACAATAGTCAAACATTAACTATACAGACAATGGTAGCTAAAACGTAATATTAACATCCAACTATCGGTCACTATAAATTTGTAACAAATCATCGGTCGCTATTTTTATATGTATGGATGTTATGGATAATGTGATATGTTATGTGATATGTTATGGATGTTTATTAGGTTTGAAATCTGGATAATACGAAATTAATATTATATATAATTGTGCCAGTTCATAGCTACTGATTATTGGTTGCTAAAAAATTTGATATCCTCAAACCATTGGTCGCTAAAACTTGTGACAGATGATATTTGCGTCAAACTATCGGTTGCTATAAATCCTGTCCGTCGCTATAGACTTATAGCGACACCATTTACAGCGACTTATACATCGGTCGCTACAACAGCTTATAGCGACCGATTTAGAGTTGCTACAGATTGGCTGTGGTGGTATAGTGGTTGTATCAAATCAAAAGACCACCGCATCGTGCCTTCGTTAAAGTGAAAAGAGCGAGAGGATCCCATTCTTGGCTCTCCAGAAGATGAACTGCAAAGACAAATTAAGCCCGCACGGAAAGCCCAAGATCCGTGAAGCACGTACGATAAGTAGGGCCTTGTTTAGATTGTAATTTTTTTTTTAACCTGGACACTGTAGTACGTTTCGTTTGTATTTGATAAACTGTCCGATCATGGACTAACTAGGCTCAAAAGATCATCTCATAATTTACAACCAAACTGTGTAATTAGTTATTTTTTTACCTACATTTAATGCTCTATACATACATTCAAAAATTGATGTGATAGAGAGAGTGAAAAAACTTAGAATTTGGAGTTGATCTGAATAAGGATGGCAACGGATCGGGTTTGGGGCGGATATCCGCGGGTTTCGGGTTCTGCGGGTTCGGGTTTGGGGATGGTTTTTCACCCACGGTTTTCGGGTTCGGGGCCCCGAAACCAATCGGGTTCGGTTTCGGGTTTGGTTTTCCACCCGTGGATATCCAATGGATATCCGAAATAAATCATTTGGAATTAAAACTCATGTTTTATAATATACTAATAATAATTTGTTTACTTAGATTATTAAATTTATTTAAAGTTAACTCATGAAAATATTTATTATTTGTTGCCTCTTGTTTATGCATGTGAATATGTGTATATATATCCGCGGGTTTCGGGTATCCATTCGGGTTTCGGGTATCTGTTCGGGTTTCGGGTATCCGCGGGTTTGGTTTTGGTGATGGATTTCCACCCGAATCGGTTTTCGGGGCGGATTCGGGTTTTGATTTCGGGTTTCGGTTTTGGGTGCACGGAGACTCCACCCGATTCGAACCCGACCCGTTGCCATCCTTAGATCTGAACTTACTTCGGCGCGGGCATCTTGTCGTCTTGCTTGGACTTGGAGCAAACTGGGCATCGCCTTTTGTTTAATCGCCTGCTGCCTGTGATAGGTACACTACATGCATGTCACATCCGCTTATATATATAGGATATTTATTATTAGTTAGTTTTCAACAAACATACAAGGATGGGCTGCGATGATATCTACTCGATCAACTCGACAACGTACAGGTTTTGCAACAGCAGCTATTCCCAGCGATGGTTTGTGGTGGAGTACTACCAAGGCAGGGAGTCGGGGGCCGCCGTCTTCCTCGCGGTCCTCACGGCGGCCGTCATGTTCGTGCTCGGCATCATCCTCGTCGGCCTCAGCCTCCTGGGCCGCCTCTCCGGCCGCGCCGCCCTCAACCCCACCGTCCGCGTCTTCCTCTATGCGTCCTTCTCCCTCTTCCTCCCCCTCATGTCCTACATGTTCTCCCAGGCCAAGGAAGAGGCCGCCAAGCAGAAGATGCAGAATCTGGACAGCCTAAGTGCCGGAGATCTGCCGTTCCGTGCCCAGGTCATCCTTGTCTGGATGCTCAGCGTGGAGCTCCTGCGCAAGAAGCTGGATGCCATCCTCACTGCCATGAGCTCGTCCCCGCTGCGCACAGTCCACCACCAGCAGACGCTCTGGGATGCCATCGACCAGATCGTCCGCATCGCGTGGATCGGCTATCTCATCTACTCGTATGTGCACGGCATCCTGGAGCCGGGGTTCATCATCCTCTGGGTGCTCACCCTCATCAAGGCGGCCCAGAGGGTCGCCGCCGTGGAGCTTGCCAAGCGTTCTTTTGCCGTTGGCAAGAACGCACACCTTGTCGTGGGTTACGTCGCTCAGATGACGGAGGAAGAGGGGATCCGAAGCGAGCAGCAGACCGGCACAATGCTTCTGAGGAAGTGCTGGTACCCAGTCATGGGGGAGGAGAG
The DNA here is from genome assembly GCA_904845875.1 of Miscanthus lutarioriparius. NCBI lineage: Eukaryota > Viridiplantae > Streptophyta > Magnoliopsida > Poales > Poaceae > Miscanthus > Miscanthus lutarioriparius. The sequence goes on from CAJGYO010000014.1 coordinate 8,920,888, forward strand.
GCTCAAGAGGCAAGCAGGTCCCGAAGGATACCGAGTGAAGCTACAAGAGTTGGACGACAAGAAAGACCTCGTCACCGTCGGTGACATTTGGGAGCTGGCGGAAGGCGGTGATGGCAAGCCGGCCGACCGCCTGCTAACCGAGACCACCCGACACTGATGGATCTCTGCCTCGCCTTCGCGCTCTTTAAGCTGCTGCGTGCAAGGTTCCAGAACTTTCAAGTGGAGGAGGAAGTGGCGGTGAAGAACCGCGACCTCATCTTCCGTGGCCTCAGCAACAACGATGATGCTGGTGGCCAAGGAGCTGATGATAGCACCAATGGCGATGATAGAGATGGCGACGACGACAGCAGCAGCAAACAGCTTGCGGAGAGGGCCTTCCACGTGATTGAGCTGGAGCTCAATTTCGTCATGGATTACTACCACTCAGTGGTCCCCGTGGTGCTTTGCAGCCCATGGTTCCTTGTAGGCAACTACTTCTTCGTGTTCTTCATCGTGGTGAACCAGGCCGTCATTGCCCTCGTCATCACCGGCAACGGCGCCCTTCTACCCGTCATCGGCTGCCTCGCCCGAGACGTCGCCACGCTATCTCGCCGGGCGATCGTCCTCTTCAAGTGCCTCGGCCACAAGGTGCTCCAGACCACCATCGACTTGTTCTCGTCCTTCAACATCCTGGTGAGCCTCCTGCTCTTCCTCACCTTCCTTGTCATGGAGGCGTGGGAGTTCGTGGTGTACGTGCTCTCCGACTGGCTCCTGGTGTCCCTGCTGTGCGAGTACGCACGGGCCCAGGTGGCAGTCCTCACGGTGGGTGCAGAGAGCCTTCTGCGCGTTGCTGTGGGTGAAACGAGCCGGCCGGCCGCACAAGGGCATGCGGTTCAACCAGGCGTGCATCCTCGACCTCCGCCAGCACACGCCGTGGGTGATCGCCTCCAAGCTGCTGCAGCACCGGTTCCTCGGGATGCCGTCGGTGCCCGTGCCGAAGGAGGTGAAGCACGCGGTGTTCGCCTCCCTAAGGGCAAAGGGCGGCAGTGGCGAGCCCCTCAGCAATGGGGTGGCCGTGCTGCACCGCCGTGGCTACCAGCAGCTCCTGTGGGCTTGCGACAGCAGGAGTGTCACCGAGGTCATCCTCGTCTGGCACATCGCCACCTGCCTCTTCGAGATGAAGAACTCAGCTCAGGCGGCGGCTGGGGCTGGGAGGAGCACGGAGGAGACGGTTGGCGCGACACTGTCCAAATACTGCGCCTACCTGGTGGCCTGTGCGCCGGAGCTCCTCCCGGAGGACCTGGAGGGGTCGAAGCACGTCTACAAGGCCGCGACCCGCGACCTCCATGGCGCCCTACGCAGGAAGGGGTGCAGGAGCGCATCGGGGGGCAGGCTGGAGCGGGTGATGGGCATCGACGGCCCAGACCCCGACGCGGCGGCGACCATGGGCGCTGAGCTGGGGAGGCAGCTGCTGGAGGAGTGTGGCTTCGGAGGTGCCAATGTGGCGCGCGGGTGGCAGCTGCTAGCGCAGCTGTGGACCGAGCTGGTCGTGTACATCGCGCCCTCCCGTAACATAGAGGGTCACGCGGAGGCGTTGGCGCAGGGTGGCGAGTTCATCACGCTGCTATGGGCTCTGGCCACCCACACCGGCATCAACCGCTAGTTCAGTTCAGTTCATTTGGTTCGCCTAGTCCGGCCAGAAGAGGTGTTCGAGCTTCCATATCAACGACGACATGATTCCATTTCTTCCGTAGACATTGTGTCCTGCAGTCTTCACAACTGGACTCGGGTTCTTTGCCGAGTGTGCCTGATGCACTCGGCAAAGGCCCAATTATACTTGGTAAAGCCTTTACCGAGTGCAGCACTCGATAAAAAAACACTCGGCAAAAAATTAATCGACAAAAACCTCTTTGTCGAGTGTCTTTTATCGGGCACTCAGCAAAGGCTTTGCCGATTGCCCCGAGTACACTCGGCAAAGAAAAGCGACCGTCACGGCGCCGGCTCCGTTGGTAGTGGCTTTGCCGAGTGACAACCTTGCAGGCACTCGGCAAAGATTTTTTTATTTTTTTTAAAAAAAATTCTTTGCCGAGTGCCAACCCTGCAGACACTCGGCAAAGATTTTTTATTTTTTTTAAAAAAAAATTCTTTGCCGAGTGCCCTCTATCCGGCACTCGGCAAACTTTGTATTTTTTTTTAAATCTTTGCCGAGTGCCCTCTGTCCAGCACTCGGTAAAGTTTGATTTTTTTTAAATTCTATGCCGAGTGCCCTCCTTCCGGCACTCGGCAAAGTTTGATTTTTTTTAATTCTTTGCCGAGTGCCCTCTGGCCGACACTCGGCAAAGTTTGAATTTTTTTTTAAAAAAAATCTTTGTCGAGTGCCATGGTCATGACACTCGGCAAAGCTGGAAAAATGGTTTTCCGACCCCCGATTTTTCCAGCTTTGCCGAGTGCTGTGACCATGGCACTCGGCAAAGTGGTCCTTTGCCGAGTGCAACACTCGGCAAAGTAACCCAAAATGGTATTTTTTATTGTTTTTTTACATTCCATCCTGACAAATAAATTCATACAATCATATATCCCATTCATCACATATATATCTCATCCATCCACACATCCATCCGCACATATCACATCCATCACAATATATATCACATATATAATAATAAGTGCTCAAGTCCATCCAAATAAACCCACAGGTCCATCAAAAGTCCACAAGTGCATCACAAATATATCACAAGCCCATCACCAAGTGAACAACAAATGAAAGGAATACAACGTGCACTCATCTCGACTGTGGTGAAGGCCCAGTTCCATCATTCGGAGGTGCATGAGGTGGATTATTCGAACCACCGTCAGATGGAGACTGCACAAAGGAGAAAAGATTGCATGTGAGACAAGATTATTTGGATAGCTAATCTAAGAAGGTAGAGGCCATACAAGCAAAGCACGAACGAAAGTAAAAAACTTTTATACTCACAGGAGTAGCTGGAGCTGCAGGACGCGGAGGCAGAGGTGGAACTAGGACGCGGAGGCAGAGGTGGAACCAACAGCCCAGCTGGCAGAGACAAGCCTACACGTTGCCCAAGCCCATGTAGGAACTCCGTAATGTCCGTCAGCCTCTGCGTCTGGGCCTGCCGCTCAGCCCGCTCAGCCTCCTGCTCGGCCCGCTCGGCCTCTAGCTGGGCCGCCATCCTCTGGTGCCCGGCCTCCAGCTCCTGACGTTGCCTCATTTCTTGTTCCAGCCGGGCCTGCAATATTTCACTCCAATGTTTCAGTAATGCAAAGCTAATTAAGGTGTGTAAAGATCAATGTATGACGAGTAAAACAGGAATAACCTTGAGTGCGTCGACCCGGTGCTGTGCAGCGGTCGGCCGTGTGCGAATGGCCGGGCTCTCGCTTGTGCTCCGTGCTCGGATCTGGGAGAGAGAGGGAGTAGAGGTCGTGTCGATGACGCCGTCGCCAAGCCAGAACCATCCATTCTTCTTGCCTTGCCCCGCCCTTATGACGGTCTCTCCAGCGAAGTCCTGGGTGCTCGGATCGTGGTCTGACCCATGGAGCGACCTCGCTACCTCAGTGTACTCACTGATGCGGGAGTGGACGCTCGGGTTCGTGTATGCCTCGGGCGGGTCCTCCAGGTTGAAGGAGACGTCGGACGTCGCCTTGCCCTTGTGGGCCATACACCATGCCTGGAAGTCCGAGCAAGCCTGTCCACTATGTGACGCCGACTGCGAGAAAGACAGCACGATGATTAGAAATCAAGCAGAACTGAACGTCATAATAGATAAATGAATTCGCGTACCCATGCTTGTTTGTATCGGGCGAGGCTGCGGCTGCCTTGATGGTGTGTGGGACCTTGCATCTACAAACGACGCTCCCGGACATCCCTGTGCATGTTGAGGTACTCCTCCGTGAACCACCTCTCCACCATCATCGCCCAATACTCGGGATACGTTTGGCACCACCAGGGAATCACCTACACGTCATCAAGTATTGGACATGTGGAGATGTCCTGGTTTGTAAGCATCGTACGTGACAACGTGCACGAAATCTTCTCAAATTTTTATCATAGCCTCCACATACGATATCACGACATCTCAACAAGTTTCATGATTTTTGGACTTTGTTTGTTTTTTATAGAATTTAAAAATACTTCGCACGCAAGTTCGCGGTCATGTTTCGTGAGCAAGATGTCCGAAATTTCGGGTCCGTTCCTGGATACGGCCACACACTACACTCAGTAACATGACTATCATTTTTTGAATCATTAAATTCCATTATTCGTACCACGTGCAGTTCAAATTTATATTTTTCGAAAAAAATCAACTAAACGAAATAAAGTAACTAAATATATCAAAATGCCATAAAAAATCCCCAAGTTCTAACTAGGAGTTACTGGTACCTTAAAAGTGCTACACAAAAAATTTGGAGGCAAAAAAAAATCTTTGCCGAGTGCCAGGGCATGGCACTCGGCAAAGGGGGTCTTTGCCGAGTGCCGAGGATCAGGCACTCGGCAAAGAGGTTTCTGATTTTTTTTTTTAAATTTCCTCTTTGCCGAGTGACTCCACTAAGGGCACTCGGCATCTTTGCCGAGTGCCAGATCTGGGACACTCGGCAAAGAATTTTTTTTAAAAAAAATTAAATCTTTGCCGAGTGCCAGATCGGGGGCACTCGGCAAAGTATTTTTCAAAAAAAAATCTTTACCGAGTGCCAGATCTAGGACACTCGGCAAAGAATTTTTTTTTTAAAAAAAACATTCTTTGCCGAGTGCATAGGCACTCGGCAAAGAAGGACGTGGCCGAACACCGTTACTCAGGCAGCCTATGCCGAGTGCCGTAATTTTGCCGAGAGCCTTTTTTTGCCGAGTGCCCGGCACTCGGCAAAGAGATCTTTGCCGAGTGTAATTCTTTGCCGAGTGTGGCACTCGACAAAGAAGGTCTTTGCTGAGTGCCCGATTTTTAACACTCGGCAAAGCAGTTTACACTCGGCAAAGATCCCGTTTCCAGTAGTAGCTTGCTTCTGTATTGTGTGCGCCTGTTTATTTGAGGAGTTATAAATGTGAGTCAATGGCCTGGTGACTGGTGTCATGACGTTCTTTAAATTTTTTATATAGAGCATAGAGTCTCAGATTGTTCTCTCTGCTACTACCGCGCGGTATCGAATAACATAAGGAATCGTGTAAGGTGCAAACCTTGACTTCTTGTAGGAGTTAAGCTGTGCTTTGAATAGATTTTGTTATCGACTACTCCCTCTCTGTCCCTTATTATCTTTCATTTTCGTTTTTCGTGCCACAAGTTTAACTAGATTTATAGAAAATACGTGCAACATTTATATCTTCAAATAAATTTATTAAAAAACTAGATTAAAAAATCTATCTAATGATATCAATTATGTATCATAAATATTAATATTTTTATATAAATTTAATTAAAATTATTTCTTAAAAAATGAAAACGATAAATATTTAGAGACTCGGAGGGAGCAGTATCAAAATTTTGTTTTGGGAGCTGCCAACAACCGGATTTTCGGGCCTTCCGATTGGCATCAGATGGTCTCAGGCCGGCGGGGCCGGCGGAGCATGCTTCCCTCCCTCTCAGTCAAACCATTCGTGGGCCCCATGAACGCATGCAGCTCCTCCTATCCACTCCCTTTGGTCAGTCAGAGCGCGGGCCCTACCTCTCTCTCGCGCGGTCAACGGAGGGAGCAGCCATGCAGGCGGTCTCCGCTTCTATCTGTAAATATGTAAGTTTGCGAACAATCTAATGACATTTGTGGATAATTTAATATATATTTTTCTGATATCTAAAATTCATAGAAAAGATTTGTAATTTTTTTTAAAAAAAATTGGCATATATTTGTGTTACTCCCAAAATTACATCACTCTGTCTAATAAATTACACTAAAAAGAATCATTGTAATTATAGGAATAAGACGGTGTAAATATAGCTATAATAAAGTATAAGTGTATGAAAAAAAAAATCAGTTGTTTGGAGGGGCTAAAACAAACCGTGGTTGTTGGCTAGACAGATTCAAATTTTTATGGGTTCATTTTTGAACATTGTGAAGTGAAAAATAAAAAATCAGATCAACTGAGTTGGCACCATATTGTCTTTTAGCAATGTCCAATAGGTCGTGGCCTGTTCAAAAAGCCTCCAGACTACCCGATTTATTTATTGGTATTGTCTTTGTTTCAACTACAAGCGGCCGTGATTTTGTCCAGAACGCACCGTTTCATCTACCGTCTACGCACCGCTCAGCCTCCCTCCATTTCTCCTCTCTCTCTCTCTCTCCCTCCCTCCCTCCCGCAAGCTGCTGTTCCCAATTCCATGGCGATTCTAGTGCTCCAATTTCTAGCATCTAATACTGGTGATGAGATTGGTTCTCGATCATCTGCTCCTCCCCTTCCCCCTACTTCTCTCGAGTTGAGACATGGCTAGGTTACAGTTAGGGTTAGGGTTATGTGCAGAGCTTTTTCTTTTTGGCTCAAATGGGGTAGGGCATGGCTGCCGCTACTGGAGTTATGGTGCCCCATCGTAGGTGCCAGTTGCCTTTCCTCCGTGCCTCCTGCTTACCAGATGCGGGGTAAAGCTAAGGCGGGTGGAGCTGGAGCTGCGGCTCAAGCGGCGGGCCGATCTCCGCAAGCGAGCGTCCTATCTGTCGGCGTACCTCGCGGCGGCGCCCCTGTTCCGCGGTACGAGCGCAACCCCGTCGCTGACCGCAGATTCAGATGCTCTTATGCATGCATCGATTTTGTACTGGGTATGTGTTCGTGGGTATACGAGGGGTAGGGGAGGTGGTGATTTGTTGCTAGGAGCGAGTCCCCTTCAAAGCAGGCGAGTTCCTCGCCACAACCTCTCTCTGTTCGTCCTTGCCACAAGTCCTTTGCCGAAGCTGTTAAATCTGGCACTCTGTCTGGTGCCAATGCTGTCCCTTTGGGTAATCGTCGTCACCTGCGACGTTCTTCTCCGGCTCCGGCTCGCCGCTCTGTTTTTGAACTATTTCCTTCCCGCCCCCTGCTCGTACTAGGGCGGTGGACAAATCCCTGACAGCTCTTTGCAGTAGATGCATCTCCGTTGGCCATCAGCGACTCAAATGTCGCTGGCCTATCCGCTGCCGCGCGTGCCGGAAATTGGGACATGTCGCTGCTCTGTGTAATCAATCTCGTATCTTTCAATGAAGATAGACAAGAGCCCGGCAAGAACAAAGGAAAGGCGGCCGTCGTCATTAAGTCTGGATGGTTCGCCCTCGGTGCTAATGACCAGCCCTCCTCTTCTAATCCGCCCGTCATCAATTCTCTCGGTGAATTGGCCCGTGCTTCCTGGGCCGCGAAGGAAATCGTGCCTCAATCAATTGTTGTCCCCTGGAAGCTGCGGCCCAATTCCAATGAAAGGGACCAAAATGCAAACAGTGAAGCCTTCTATATGGCTCTTGACCCTGCTGCTTGGAGTTTATATGGCCCTTCGTCTACCTGTCGTACTCCCAGCTGCTCGGCATCAGTAGAAAGTCAAGAAAACCCCACTGCAGTTCACCATCCCACCTTGCCCCAGCCTCAACAATCTGCTCCGTTCAGCGCAGACATGGCATTCCAACGTGCTGATCCTGAGCCCATCATCCCGGTGAACATGCAGCATGAAGACATCCCAAACCGTGACTTCATGGTTCGTGCTGTTGCGCCGGCGATGAACGAAGACCTTGCAATCGTCACCATCAACCCGCTACCTGGTAATGCTCTTCACTTTGGGGGCGGTTAGAGGTGTGATTAGAGACTTCCTGCTTGAAAAGCATGTTGCCTACCAAGATATTCAGCCTTCTCATCTGGGTCAGGCTCTGGTGAAATTTGTCCATACTTATGATCGTAACACTCTAGTTCAAGAGAGCCCTCACCCGTTTGATAATGTTAGTGTCACTTTCCATAAGCATGATGGAGGGAGAAACTGGCGGAGGGCTCTGTTTAATCATGAGTGTTGGCTTCTGCTTTTGGGGTTCCCAAGTGACCACTACCGGAAACAGTCAATTTGCCGAGTGCAAGGGGGTTTGCCGAGTGCTACACTCGGCAAACCCTCTTCTTTGCCGAGTGCTGTACGAAAAACACTCGGCAAAATAATTGCACTCAGCAAACAAGGGGGTTTGTCAAGTGCAAAAAAAAAAAAACACACTCGGCAAAGAAGGGGGTTTGCCGAGTGTTTTTTTTGGCACTTGACAAACAATATCTTTGCCGAGCGTTTTTTTACACTCGGTAAAGAAATAAGTTTTTTTTTCTTCTGATCTTAAAACTTTTTCTACTCTCCACATACAACATGTGGTACTCCATGTTAAAATTTGGTATATTTCTGGATCTGTTTGCTATATTTAATTAATTTATTGCATTTCAAGAAATTTTTTGGTTTAAGTCAAATTTGAACAGCAAGTGATTCAAATAATAGAATAAAATGAGTAGAAAAATAATAGTCATGTTATTGAGTCCAGTGTGAGGCCTTATCTTGAAAACAAAAAGAAATTTCAAATATCTCGTTTAGGAAACACGACCACGAACGTGTGGCCGGATGGTTTTTAAATTCTAAAAAAAGCAAACAAAGTTTGAAAATCATGAGATTTGTCATGATGTGATGATATCATATGTGGAGGCTGTGGTAAAAAATTGAGAAGGTTTCACATATTTTGTCACGTACGATGTTTACAAACCGAAGCATCTCAGAAGAAGAATCATAGCGTTTAGAAGGATTCTGTAAGATTTGGAGTCAAAGTGACGGTCGAATTGGGGTTTGACTTCAAAACTTTTTTTATAGGTAATAGAGAATATAGATTGTTTCATGTGAAATTTTGGTAATTTTTTGGATCCATTTGATAATTTTAATTTATTAAGTGCAATTATAGAATTTTAATTGATATAAATTGTATTTGAGCTATAACTATATAAAATAATGGAATAATATTCGTAGAAAAATCAAATATATATTGTTAAGTGAATTTGACAAGGTATTTTCAAAGTACATCGGAACAAATTTAGAAAAACACGTTATGGAAAAGAAGAAAATGAAAAAAAAACTAGATTTGCCGAGTGCCCTTGGTGTGACACTCTGCAAAGATGGGGAACCCCCCCTATACCCCGCATCCGGCTGCTGGCTTCCGATTCTCCTTCCAGGTCCTTCCATACAAAAAAACACAAAACTTCAGCCTTACTTCTTCCCTATCCTCCGGCGCTCCCCGCCGGCGCCTCCCCTTCCCCACTCCTCTACTCTCTGCTTCCTTTCTCTATCCCGACGCTCTCTCTCTCTCTCGACGGGCGCAGGGCGAGGGTGCCCATGGCGCCGCACCGGCTAGGGTGGGCCCAGCCGCTGGCCGCGGGTGCGGGCGGAGCGAACCCTCAGCGGGGCGCGGCCCGCGAGCGCGCCCCCCGGCGCCCGGCGAGGAAGTCGCCGGCGCAGGCGGGTCCAGGCGCTGAGGCTGCCGGCGCCCCGGCGTGAGCAAGCCCCATGCAGCGGCTCAGGCACGGGCGACTGGCGAGGACTCCGGTGCGAGTAGCCCCAGGTGAAGGCGGCCTTTCTCCCTTGCTCCTCCTCTCCTTCACTCGCCGGCGCCGGGGTCAACCGTCAGTCTATGCTTGTCGGCCACCTTTCCTGGGGTCGATCCGGGGCCTCCACGACCAGATCCAGGACCTCCGTGGCTGGATCCGTTCGTTCCCCCACCGGATCTGGCCTGGTGGCGTCCTCTCGCACCGTCTGGCATCGAGGGATGTGGCGTCCTCTCGCACTCTTTTGTCAACTGCATATGATGTGTTTGATACAATGCCCATAACAGCAAGACAGGTGAGGATGCTACACAATTTTTTCTTCCTGTATTTGCTCCGATTTGTTCTTAGAATTATCAGCTTGTTTTACCTATATATTAATTTAGTGGATCCTTTTCTACCATGTCGGTGCATGATCTTTGTTTAGCTTGATGGATGTGTTCGTATGATCAGTGCTTGTGTTGGCCTGCTCAACTTTTTATTTATATTTAGCCTTAGTAAATATAGAACAAAAATTATGATTGCATCCTTTCCTTCAGTAAACCTTCGCCCTACAAATTTCTTAGTTGTTGCTCAATTGAGTGGGTAACAAAGTTAAATTTTCACACCCAGTTTTATGCTATGGAACTACTCATCTTCAATGTTGGCTTTTGTAGTTTTATGCTTAAGAAAATAGTAACATGCGGTTCTTAATGATTTATTTAGACCCTTTCATGGTTTAATGTTATCAGATCAAAGCTTAATGACTCCCCTAGCTGTGCGTGTATTAATCTCCAATGGTTGGCAACATTCTTACCTACCGGGCCAAATACCTGCTGTCCTATAGCAACATGAAAAAGGTTAGCCTCTACATTGTTTAAGTAGATGGTTTGTCTTTGTGCCTCTGACTATCATTATATACTGTATAACATACCTATCTGAAAGCTATGTTTTTGCTAAGAGATTGGACACAGCTCTCCTTTTCTTGATTTTTTTGTTCCAATGTTTTAGCGCGAGATACAATGAAACCTATGATGATGGTTGGGTGTGCGTCCAATGTTTTGTATCTCGCACCAAAATGTTTTAGTGGTAATTCATGAGTCGAATTTTGCTGATGGTTGGGGTTGGGAGAGGAGATGGCTGTCGTAATTGCAGTTAAAAAGGCTTGTTTAGATTGGACACCGCTCTCCTTTTCTTGATTCAGTGTCATGTTCCATAGAAGTTGCAGTTAAAAAGGCTTGTTCATGTTCTTAGACCATGGTTCCTGATCATATTCTTTATTCAGTCACACCAGATTTGGCAAATAGATATAAGGGTCCTCAACATTAGCTTGTGGATTAGAAGTTTAGACATTCTAAAGTATTTGTTGCTGATTATTTTTTATTAAAGATAATGCTCGAGCATATGGTGTTTCTGACTATTTATTTATTCTATGATGCCTGATGACCGCCTGTAACGTAGTTCTTACTGATTTGTGATAATATTCTGCTTTCTCAGGTTAGGAAACTAGCGGCATACCTCATCAGTTATTGGTACAAGAAAGGGCACAAACCCATTAAGCATCCTTTGCTCCCAGATGCAAGAAGCTTTGTGAAATTTGACCCGTATGATGACTAAGTTACAACCGGTGCATGGCGTGATGATCTATGCTGCTCCTGCTGATACTAGAAATTCATTGGTTTCTCTTCTCCAGATCTGCAAGCGTAGAGAGACGGTGTTTGTTGCCGAGAAGATTACAAGGGAGAATATATGGTGTGTAGAGTTTTTCTTTTCTTTCTATCTTTTAGCATAATGGAATTCAGGGAAATATATTTTTAATAATCCTGTGTGTGAACATTTACTTTGTTAGTCCTTCGAAAATATAGTACGTGACATGGTCATGTACAGTAATAGCTTATGCAGTTCAGTACCCATTTACATCACCTTCGTTTTTGTTTTTTTTTCAATCTATGTGGCACCACACTCGGCAAAGAGGCGATTTTTTTTTTCGAGAGCCGGTTTAGCACTCGGCAAAGTCTTTGCCGAGTGCCCGACAAAAAACACTCGGCAAAGAAAAGTTTGCCGACTCTGTGTACGCCGAGTGCCGTTTGCCGAGTGTTACACTCGGCAAAGGTTTTGCCGAGTGTTTTTCTCGGCAAAGCTACTGTTTCCAGTAGTGGACTATCACTCTGAACGTCATGTCCAGAGTGCAGTAGGCTCCTTTGCAAAGGTTTTGTTATGGGAGGCAGATGACAGATTTCTGACCCGTATACTGGTCAGAGCTAGAGTTAAAGATGTTCAGAAGGTGCCTCATTTCATAGTTTATGAAGATCCAGACAGGATAGATGGGGAATCCTGGACAATTCAATGTGAGGTTTTGCAGCATAAACCCCAAGGGGAAGGTCCTCCGGATGAAGATGCAATCCCTGATCTTAATCTAGAACTTGGCCCACCCTTTGATTTCTTTGGCTTAGGACAGCCTGTTAATGGGCCAAATCATCAACATGAGCAGAATCAGTGGCAACAGCAGAATGCCTGGGACCCATGGCCTGAAGAAGTGCAGGCCCAAGACAAGGAAATGTAGGAAGCCCAAAATGAAGATCAGGCCCTGAACTTGAATGTCATGATCCAGCCAGAGGAGGCGGAAAATTTTGATCTGAATCAACCACCTTTAGATATGGATTTTCATGCAGTTATAATAAATCCTTTGCAGCCTGCCCAGGAAGGTGAATTCATACAAATCAATGACTTCCAAGAGAATGTGCAGGAGCAACACCTACTGCAGCATGAGAATGAGGTCTATCTGTTGAATCCTCAGGAACAAGAAGTGGAACTGATGCAGTTAGCTGATGAGATACACCAAGAACAGCTACAAAACCTACCTATTAATCTAGCACCCCCAGTCAACTGGATAATGGAAGAGGTTCCTCTAGATCAATTGGTTGGTCCTGAAGATGAAGGATTTCCAGAGCAAGGACATCCAATTCCAGAACAGATAGGGGAAGGAAATGGACAACAGAACCAGCAAGCAATTGAGCAAGTGGCTCCACAGTGGGAAAACCAGATCATGCCAAATGAAGAAGAAATTTTTGATGCTCTGATAGCAGAAAACAACCTACACAATCAGCCCCAGATCCAGAACAATAACATTCAGCTTGGGATGGCCTTAATAAGAAATGAAGAAGCTGATCCAGCCTGGACACAAGCAAGGAATGCAGAGGCTACTAGGCTTTGGGCACAGTTTTTCTCCTCAGGTAACCCATCGGGCCTCTGTGTTAATATTCCTCTACCCTGGGTCAATTTTTTCACGGTACTGCTGTTGTCCCCAGAGAGCTTTCTTTGGTCTAAGCAACTTCTTTCATCCGAAAAACCAAATTGTTTAGACAGTGGAAATGGTGTCTTACAGTTCTCAGTCCCTTTATCCTGCCCAGATAACAACTTTTCTTGTTTGTCAGTTGATGAAGCAACTGGTCTGGACACTGCCAACTCTGAACAAGGCAGCGCCTCACCGGACAAAAAGAAAAGGAACCACAAAAGAGCTATTGCAATAGTAGAGACAGAGGTAAGAAGAAGCCCTAGATTAAAAGACTCTGCAAAAGGCTTCAAATCAAATGACTGCTCAAATAAAAAATGACTAGCTTGTTTTTCTCACCCACCAATTTTGAAAAAAGAAGCTATCAAAAAGCTGGCCTATGAATTTTGCAAGCTAAATGACACTGAGATCAATGATGATCTATTGCAGGCCAAAAGGAAGAAACCCTATCCAGTTGCAAGAGCAAGAATCATAGTAGCTGAATGCTCCTCAGCTCCCACCAATCAAGGAAACAGTGAGGAGTAGCCTTCTGAAGATGGGCCAGAAGATGTGCAGAAAAGCCCAGGGAAGGCAGATTAGAAGCTGATAAGAGAATATGATAGCTGAGAAAATGATACCTAAAGATTTCTGGATGTTAACTTTTGTTTGGTCTGCTGCCCCAGTGATGTATCTCTTTTATGTTACTGTTAGTGTCTCAGTTCCTTTTGATAAGAACTTTTATTTTCTTCTGGATTTGTTGGTATGGTCAGACTGGGCCTAAGAACAATGTTTTTCTATTGTCTGTTTGCTAGGCAGCTTTAAGGAAGACAAATTTAAGATTCAAGGAAATCTAAAATCTTTGTTTCTATCATGAATCAGTCATTAAACAGAAATTGGCTTGTGTTGTGTTGGAATGTAAGAGGCTTGAGTGCAGCTAGAAAATGGGATTCTGTGAAGAAGAAAGTTCTAAATTCTAACTGTGATATAGTCTGTTTTCAAGAAACTAAGAAAGATGATTTTGATCAGGCCTTTCTCAGAAATATTCTCCCACCAGCCTTTGATGAACACCTCTTTGTTCCCTCTGTTGGAGCCTCAGGTGGTCTGCTTGTTGCCTGGAAGTCCATCTTCTTTGCAGGGTCTCTCAGGTTTTCCTGTGGTTATGCTTTGGCACTTGATTTCACCTCAAAACACAATGACAATTCCTGGACATCAGTGAATGTTTACGGACCTTGCACCCCTGAAGGTAAACGGGAGTTTACAACTAGGTTGAAAAGTCTGGATATTCCCAATGATGAGGACTGGATATTTCTTGGAGATTTTAATCTTTACAGATACCCAGAGAACAGAAATAGAGCAAGAGCTGATCTCAATGACATATTCCTTTAGCACTTTAATGTTAGATAATCTGCTACATCCCTGTGTGAACACATGGCAGGGGAAGGCGGCGCCGAAAAGGCTCCCTGCTGTGGTACTGTAGCCGCTGCAGGGGAGACGCCGAATGGCTCACCTGCCGCACTGTAGCCGCAGCAAGGGCAGGCGCCAAAGTTAGCCCTGCTGTCTTATCTAGTCACTGTAGCAGCATGGCAGCTGTACTACAACTAGATGGGTAGAGTTGTATATATATAGTTTGCCACTGCAACTCAATAAAAAGCGAGTTCAGTTTTACCATCTCCTCTGCAGAGCTCCGGTCAACTCTGGTGCTCATGCTGTGTGTATGCTCTGTTCTCCCTCTCTTCTTCTACCTTTAGCCATAGTGTGTGGTCGGACAACATTTGTCGTGGTCGGCAAGACTGGTGAGTGGTCGACTCACCTGAGCCGGTGATCCTGTGGACCAACAAGTAGTATCAGAGCCGTACAAGCGTCGTCGCCAGACTAACCGCTGGCGATGACAGACGGTTTGGAGTTGGGCGACAGCAGTGGCACTGCTATGGCTGCCCAGCCACGACAGGAGGTCGTTGTTCGCACGGTGCGGGAGGTCAGCGGCACCAGTTGGCCGACGCTGACTAGCAACAACTATGGAGAGTGGGCAGTGACCATGAAGGTCAAGCTCAGAGCCCGACGGCTCTGGAATGCTGTTGACAAGGGCACCAACAATGAAGAAGACGGCATGTCAGCGTTGGAGGCTATCCTCGCTTGTAGCACGCTTCCTTGACTCAGGGGCGTCAGAGCGCGTTCCCATACTGCGCCCATCGCCGATAGGCGCAGCCTCGGGCTCGCGGCGCTCCACCAAAGTCGCGGTGGCGCCCCCCGTCCTCCTCATCTTCCAAGGAACTCGCGTTGTCGCCCGACTCCGTGGAGTCGTCCGAATCGAGCTCCGCCTCCACGTCCTCCTAGAGCTCACCACGACGGACCCACCGACTGATCTCCTAGGCCTTGTCGAACTTCCTCTGGACCTCCGCGGCCCTTTTCTTCTTCCTGGCAGGCGCGGCCTCCTTCTGGGCGGCTTCCTAAGCCACGCCTTCCACCCTTTTCAGGAGATGTGGTTGGGACTTGAAACATTTGAGCCCCTACAAAACAGATGACTCAGAATCAATCGAGAGATCAAAATGAAAAAGAAAAGGGTCACGGGAAAGAAACGTACTAAGTCAGACCGCCTCTCGGCATGGAAGGGTCCGGACATCCCATCGAGGGTCGGTTGCCACCCCAACTGCAACACTCGATCAAGGCATCCCCAGACCTCGCTCCCCGACAACGCCTCCGGCGACACGCGGTCGGGATCCGACACGCCGGAGTTCTCCCACATCGGCCATGTTCTCTCCGCCAACGGGGCAATCCGACGACGGACGAAGGTCTCAAAGACCCACACCACGCTGAGTCCCTCCTGCACGCGCTTCCGTAGTGCCACCTCGATGGTCTCCAATTGGTTCATTTGACGAAAAGCAGCACCCCACGTCCAGCTATCCCTCTTCTCCGGCCTCCCCCCGGTGAACTTCGGGAATGGCGCCTCAGTTAGGTTCCTAATGTAGAACCACTCACTATGCCACCCCTATTTGAATCGTTGGGGGAGTATGACAGGTAAGGAACTGGAAACTTGGGCCGCTTCTGTAGGGCAAACCCGCCAACCGGAGCGGCTCCGTGCGCTTTCCCCTTCTATTCGGACAGAGCCCGCCCGCTGAAGATCCACCGGAAAAGATCCACGTGCGGCCCCATCCCGAGGAAGGCTTCACAAATGGTGATGAAGCCGGCGATGTGCAGTACCCCATTCGGGTTGAGGTGCTGCAGCTCCAAGCCCCACTCGTTAAGAAGCCCACGCAGGAACTAGTGCGCGGGATACCCGAGCCCGCGCTCGTGGAAGGCAAGGAAGGAGACGACCTCGTTGGCCTGGGGTTGCGAAACACCTTCCCCCGGCTTAGGAGCCCTCCAGTGCGCCACCTCCTTCGATGGAAGTAGCCCCTTCTCCGCGAAGGCGGCCAGAAAGTCCTCATGCACGTTGGAAGGCCTCCAGTTCGACATTGCGCGCCGGATCGACGAACGAATCTGTAAGATCTCTCTCTCCCACGCTCTACCCTCCTCTCTCCTAAGATTCGCTGCGGCGCATGAGGAAGCTTGGCGAAAATGAGGGGGAAGCGACAGCGGTCGAAGAGAGGCGAAAGGATGGGAGAAAAAAACCTGGCCCTTCCCCCTATTTAATGGGGAACACTGCGCAATGGGACGTGGCTTGGCTGATGGAATGTGGCCTGGGTGGGGCCCACCCGCTACCGCAATAGGGGCGCAAGAAACAAGGCGCAGCCGCATGCGAAATACCCTCCGCCTTCCCAGGCAGGGTTTCGAGGGGCCCACCATTAGAATCTCCATCAGAGAGAGGCCAGCGGGACACCTGAGTCGGTCGGACGGCTCGAGCGTCTGCTGAGAGATGGATAAAGAACAGTGGAATGCCACGCGAAGGCTATGCCGACCCCGTCACGAATGACAGATCTAGATTCCATTTAGACATACCCGTTAGGAGCTCTCCGAGCCTGTCACTCGAGCCATCAAGGTAAGTGGCGTCAGCTCAACCCCTCCGGTTGCGGAAACCGCGGATGGGGCGATGCCTGAAAACCCGACCGAGGTAATTTTACCAACCCTCTGTTCTCTTTCCTAGTGCATGAGCATTCATTCATCCATTCATCTCATGCATGCATACATTCATTCATTCATCCATACATTCATCTCATGCATATAATCATCGCATCACATTGCTTTGCGTTGCGTCACAAGGCAATAGTCGGCTCATTCGAAATGAGCCACGACTGACTGAGGTGCGAAGGCCAGTCCACGAAGGACTCGAGGCCGCCTTGTGTCAAACGGAGCCAGGGGAAAAGCAGATGAGCCCCAGCGGCCTTTGCCCGTCCTACTTAGAAGAGGACAGGGTCATCTCAACTTCTCGTTCGATCTGGACCTCGAGCCATGCCCACAGAATCTCCGTCGAGCAGAGGCCAGCGGGCCACCCGAGTCGGTCGGACAGCTCGGGCACCTACTGGGAGGTGGGTCAAGGAGCAGTGTAATGCCACATGAGGGCTATGCCGACCCCGTCATGAACGATGGACCCGGATTTCACTTAGACATGCCTGTTAGGAGCTCACCGAGACCACCACTCGAGCCATCGAGGCAAGTGGCATTAGCTCAGCCCCTCTAGTTGTGGAAACCGTGGACGGGGTGACGTAGAAAAACACGCGACCGCCCCTGACCGACCCCTTGGGGTTTAGGGGCTCAGGCCGCCAGATCCCGACTCGGGAGTCCGACTAGTGACACAGGTCGCGGTCGGAACGCACACGGGTGAACGCCCCAACTTGCGATAAGGACTGTCTCATACCGACAGATGGGGACACAGAAGTCCATGACCTTGGAAAAGTTTAGCCTCCGACTGACTCCCTAGTCAGCTGTAGGCTCGGGAGCTAGACCCACCGGGTCCACTCGCGTGAACCCGACAGAAGACGGACTACCGACAAGTCCTCTCCTCGGAGGCTGGGCGCCTATACCTGCTCAGCGCGCCTCCGTTGCCTCTGCCAGTCCTCCCCTCGAGGGCTGGGCGCCCGATCCTACTCAGCTAACTTACGCGGCGCAGCAAACCAAGGGAGAAACACCAAAGTTCCAATAACAGCCTGCCTCCACGGCGCAATGGGCACAGGAAACATATAACAATGTAAGCTTTCATTGAGCTAAAAACAGAAGCCCCAGGCTTTTACAATATCACGCAAAGCGTGCGTAAACGGCCCTAGACTTTTACAATATCACGCAAAGCATGCGTGAACAGCCCCGGGACTGCTCTACACTTTGGAGCAAGAAGTGTCGAGGCGGAAGGAGAAAAAAAGAGCGCACACAAGAAAGCTGCCCTCTACAAAGTTCTCTCCTCCCTCTGCCACAACCTGGACAAGAGCGAGGACAAGAAAGCCACGCTCAAGGGAGCCGCGCTCCTTATTCTCCCTCAGCGATGCCCCCGTCCTCTGATCCAGCATCCGGGACAAGACTCGGTTGGGACGCACGATGCTCTTGCCTTACGAGAATTCTTCTAGCATCGTGGCCCTCGGGCATGCCCGAGGAGGCTGTGGAGGGAACGAGCATCTGGGCACCTATTATGAAAATCCTTCTGGCATCGGGAAGTATAGCCGAAGCCACCCCTGGCAAAGAGCAGAAGCCTCCAACCGACTAGCGCTATAACTCGAGCCATTAGCACTCCAAAGGCAGAAGCAGCTCTATTTATAGCCAAGGCAGCAAGCTACCGTCCAGGAGCGCTACAGCAAGCACCCGTGACTGCGCAGCAAAAGTACCTAAACACAATACGACAGCACAATATCCTCGTGAAGCTTATCCCCATCAGGAATCCGGAGCCGCTGCTCGCATGCAGCTCGTCCTTCTTGCGACAAGATAAGGATAAACAGTACTCCCATGTGTCCCTCCTGACGAGACAGAGACCCGCCGACTGATCCAACCCCTTCGCGACTTCACAAAAGTCCCAAAGGGGCTCGGGGGTTGCTGACGGGTCCATAGACCCAGGGTCCCCAATGGGGACGCTTTTCCACAACGCTCGGCGCAACAAGCGACGCAGCGACACGCGCGCCTGGGCTGGACCAGATACACGACGACAGGCCGAGACCACGATCCGGCCGTCGATTGGCACCTCCGGCCAGGAGGCCTGGTCGGGGCCGGGACCACAGTCCGACTCCGACCGAGTTCCCCTGACCGAGAATATGCTGGACCTACACACACCGCTCCTTCCTGACCGATATGGACGGGACCGACCAGGACGACCGACCTGGGATGCCCACTCAGTGTGGGCTTGGGGAGCAGGTGGAGCAGATAAGGGAAACCACTCAGGTCAACTGTCGTACAGAGGACCGTACCTTGCCATGCCCCGCACACGCACCACACAGTGCCGCCGTGCCATGTCATGCGGATACTATGCTACCTGCCCATCACAACATAGCATGAACAGGGATGGAAGGCGATGGCCATCCTGTACCCAACGATGTGGGCAACGACAAGACTAGTAAGCGTCCGTACACCTTCTCTATCTCCCTCTCTGACTTGTAAGGCCGACCCCTTAAGCTATAAAAGGGGATACGCTCTCTCTTTCTCGACAGAGGCAAGACATACGAGAAACCCTTTGACCCTCCAGCACTTAGCGCACGTTTGAGCCCCCGTGACTCTCCTCCACTCGGACCAGAGCACGACGGGGTCTCGAACACCCCCTTCTCACTCCTCACTCGTTTGTACCCCCATTGCAAACTTCGAGCACCTGAGCTCAGGAATATAGTTGACCGACCGACCTCAAACTGGACGTAAGGCCCGTTGCCCGAACCAATATAAATCCTGTGTCATTGTGTGCTAGACCATATTTGATCTAACGCACGGTAAAAACTACAAATATTTACTTGTCGGCCAAATTCTGCACCGACAAAAGATATCCCTTGGGTCACTCTTATATGGGAAAACCATTATTCAAATGGTAAACTTCCTAATCACATAAAAAAAGGATCGTTCTGGTGGAGGGATGTTCTTATATTGCTTAATTGTTACAAGTCTTTCTCTATTTGCCAAGTCCAAAATGGAAGGTCTTGTCTCTTCTGGAATGATACATGGATCCAGCAACCTCTACAGTTTGAATATCCTGAACTATATTCCTTTGCAAAGAATAAAGCTACCTCTGTCAGTCACCTCTTCTCCCAGCAACAGCTTGAAAGCTTGTTTTGGCTCCCCTTATCAACTGAGGCTTTTCAACAGTTTCAAATAGTTCAGTCGTTCATAGAACATTTTCCTCTGAATGATCAGCAAGACAGATGGTCATCCCTAGGAGGGGAATTCTCAGTTTCAAAAGCTTATAAATTTCTGATAGGCCATACACAGGTGCATCATGCTTACAAATGGTTATGGAAATGTTCTTGCCAACCCAAGCATAAAGTGTTTTTTTGGCTGCTATTAAAAGATTGATTGAACACCAGGAACATATTGAGGAAAAACATGCATCCGGATTCCTACAACTGCATTCTCTGTCAATCATCTGTTGAAGAAACTTCTCAGCACCTGTTTTTACATTGTCAGTTTGCCAAAGACTGCTGGAATCTCATTGGAATCTCCTTTCAGGTAGATTTAGAAATTCTGGAAGCAATAGATCAGATCAGGATACAATCTCACCTATCCTTCTTCATGGCTGCTGCAATCTTAATGTGCTGGTCAATTTGATCAGTAAGAAATGATTACATCTTCAAGGACATTCAGCCAAGTTTAATTGCGGTCAAAGAAGCTTTTCAGAAGGAATTGAGATTGCTCCACCCCCGCATAAGGGCTAGTCTTTCAGTAACTTTTTACCTATGGATTCAGAATTTGTTGTAATCTCTTTGGCTTGTCTGATTTTTTTTCTTTCTTTTCTAGTCCCTTAACTTGTATTCGGACTGCTCCTTTTCTTGTTTTTTAATAATAAAAGCTATGTAGGGGATGCCCAGCCCCTCCAGTTTTGTAAAAAAAAAAAAAACCTCTCGCTGAGTCTTCTGGTTATATATTTTCTCTCTCTGTTCACCTCTCGAGCTATCGAGCAAGCACCCGACGGCGAGCCCTGAGCCCCTGACTCGCCCCTTCTCTTGCATTGTTGTACTCACGCCTACACTCCTTTCACAATCTAGAATCTAGATCTTTCCCTGTGTTGAAGAATTCCATGGATCCTATTGTACAGTTGAAGCTCATTTACTTTGAATATGCAACGCTGGGATTAAAGTCCACCCAAATTTGACTGCGCCTATTCGATCTTCAACAGCTACAAAATGAAATTGCAGATGCTGAAGGATAAGATTTAATTCGAATTATACCAAGTTAATGTTGATAGAATTATTCCTTGACGTATCTTGTTATATATAAGTTAAATTGAACCCCCAAATTCTATTTGTGCAACTTGCTGAATTTGCCATTACTATCCGTAGCCTCCAAGTTCATGACTCTTTGAACTTTTTTGGGAGGTCTTTATTTGTTTGTTTGATTGGGGATTCACATTATAATATGAAGAAGTGGTTTCATTTCAAATGGTGAAAATTTCAGATCGTTCAAAAAAAATGTTGAAAAATTCGGGGGTTCCATTTCACCACTATTGTTCGTTAGTTCTTGGGCGACACTAGCGCCCAGACGTTCGAACGCGGGTAAATTGCCTACATAGTGGGTAAATTGTGCTTTGAGTCCGCACTTCGTTCCAATCTACCTGAAGTCTAGACTCTGTTTTACAAAAGGCAAAGAATTGGCTTAAACCATGAACAGAACGTGAGCCTGACTGGCCTAATGAGAAGATAGCCAGCTTTATCCCTCAAACGAAGGACACAAAAGTGATCCGAGAAGCCCATCGAGAAGAACGACATGACGATGAAAAGATGGCCGCAGATGGAGTCTATCCATGGCTTTTGAGATGGTGCAGGGGTAGGTAAACACACAAAAAAGTTTCCATAAGTTGCTAGAATTTCAGTCAAATCTCGACCACAAAGCAGCAGATGGTGAGCATGCAAAAGCCGGAGAGAAACGGAATCCGTAGGCAAATATGTATGACTGTTTTTTCTGCCGGCTTCATGTCTCTGTGTCCAATAGTTTGAAGCTGCTTTCTCTCCCCACTCGAAAATTATTATTTCCTCAAGTCAAGGTGTCTAGCAGCAAATAAGCACATCTAGTTTTAACGATGATGTCCACTAGCAGTTAAATGTAAGGCTGAACGAGGTCCACCAGCAAATACCACGCTCTTGATAAGTTGATTGACCGATCGATCCTTGTATGTGGTTCATTTCATTTCGTTGGCTACTGTTTGCTTTTAATTAACGAGCTCTAATAGCTCATCAGGTCATGATCGATTGAAGGACGGATGCATACATAAAAATAACAACATAATGTATAGCTTTATCAAATCGTTTGATATATATGCATGCACGCACGCACGTACACACGCCACCTTTGCAACTAAACATGTGTATTAAAATGCATGCTGATTTGTTTGTTGCTTTGTTGCTGTCCTCTCCTCTCTCGTGCACTCACGAGTCATAACTCATTCTACAAAAAGAAAAGAAAAGAAGGAAAAATTAATGTGCTCTCGATCGATCTAAGCCCACGCCTGGGTTGAGCTGGCCCTCTTTTATCTTTGTATTTTAAATTTTAATTTAGCTTATAATAGTTTCTGCGTTGCTGCTCCCGGTTTGGTACATCTTTTATAATTTAATTTAATATATATGACGGTGAACACGTAGCTACGGAGAGGGAACGGCATTGTGCTCCGGTTCGGTACATGCAAATGCAATGGCGGAGTTACTCTGAGCTATCCAATTCATTGCTACGACTATTAGTTAGCTAGCTAATTATTAGTAGGGACGGTTTGGGTCCACTACTAATATATTGCTGATAGGAGGTTGACCTTTTTTGTTTTTTTTAATAAAGGGAGGATTTTATTAAATCACAATCTTACATCGAGCAGATATAAGAATTGCGATCCCACTTCCGGCTTCTGCGAAAAGCGCACACAACCTGAGCAAAAACAAAAACAAAAACAAACGGGAAGCTTGGCACACCAATGATAATCAATTCTAAGACTAGATCGCCACTCATGTGGCCAGGAGAAAAACACCGTGACCGCTTGCGTTAAGTGTTATGATGCCGCCGCAACCAAAGCATGCACAGAGAACTATTGAAGGATAACCCATATGCCGAGCCAATGGATATCCGAATGTACCACCTGCAAGGGTTCCAAACCCTGCTAGCTAGTGAAACTAATAGTTAGCAAACCCCGATCTAATAGTTAGTTGGTATTTTATTAACAAGTCTACTGTTTAGATCTACTAGTACTAATTTTAGTTGCTAACTTACACTAGTGGATTCAAATAGGCCCTTGTATGAAGTTGCTTTGTTAACCAAGCAATGCAAACTCATGAGAGTTAATGAAAAATTTGAACCTCGTAAAGGTATCCATTCACCACTTACCAGCCAACCTAGTGGCATCACGTACGCCATATCAGTAGAAAAAAAAACACAAAACTTAAGAGACCTGGAAACAATACACGTCACTAATATAAGAGTATATATAGACGGGCAAATTAGCCACACGTCTCTCATGCGTTGGCTCCCGAGAGATGTCTCTCCAAAAGGCACCTATACAAGACGGGTGCTCACAATAACAGAACCAGCCTCCAGTTTGCAGCCAGGGCTCGTCTTGTGAGTGGCTAGCCAGTACAGACTCCTCACAATAGATCAACGTCTTTGGTAAGTATTTATGTTGGTGTTCAAGTGAACCATGTCCTCACTTACAGAATATTCTCAGAGTTTTTTGAGATTTTTAGAAGGAAAGAAGATAGGTTCGATTACGTACGTACGTAGTCTCTCTATTTCAAATTATAAATTGTTTTATTTTCTATATACAGAGCTTTTGCTTTTTTTTATTGGAAAGAGGTTTTTGGTTTCATCCTCATTGAAGAGGAAGCAAACCATCTTATTACAACTCAACGCATCAAAGCAAACAAAGTTTATAAGACAAGAACAAATCAAGACTCAATTCTAAATAATGAAGGACATCTATGGGACACAAAGAGGCCCTATGTTTGATATCATGATTTTTTTTTCGCGCAAAGGTTGATTCGATATACGCTTGTAAATGTGTCATGGTTCCGAGATATACACTACTCCTCGGTATAAATACGTTTTGTACCTGAAATATACCACTTTCTGCACTCTACATTCTAGACATCATTTGGCGCAAGCGCAAATCACCTTATAGGTATAATTCATAAGTTAACTGGGTTAGATAGCCCTCTATCCCTTTTTAACTGTCGTTCTCACTTTCCAAGTGGTTAAACATAATCAACTTTAACCAAATATATAAAAGAAAACACTATAATATTTATGGTATATAATTAGTATCATTAGATACATATAATTAAAAAACGGGACTCAACCATCTGTCCATCCCATTACTATAACCAAAGAAGCCTAGAAAGTGATCATAAAAAGGCCGTGCATCTGGCCCAAAAATGGCAGACTGACGAGCTGTGGCTCTTGTTGCATGGCAGCTTTTCTGAAATCAACGTTGTGGCAACCATCTTAATTTGTGCGACACAAGCCCACTAAATTAAACACCCTACAGCCCCAGGTGTGGGTCGGGCTGCCCTAATTAAGGCATCCACAGCCACCGGCAGACTTTTTATTTATGTTTTTAAAAATTCTAATAAGAATAATAATTGTAAAAAATTGAAAGTCAGCAAGCAAAATATGTAAGGCGAGGCAACCCACACTTACCAGACTAATAAGCAATGTCTAACTACTGTAGGCATGCAATGTGTGGCATTATACTGGTGGTTAAGAGTAATGATTAGGAAATGAATATTTTCTTGGCTAGAACAATATCTTGACCGTTGGCACTTAAGGAAACTAAGACTTCCTTGTCGATTTTCAAATACACAACCAAGAAAATGTAGAATTTCCTTGACATCTTAGAGTTACACCCAAGAAAATGTTAGATTACCTTGGTGGTTTGTAATAACACTCAAGGAAATATGGAATTGAATTGGTGGTTTGGAATAGCCCCTAAAGAAATGTGCCAAGCTTGGTAATGATGGTAAATTCCTTGAGGATTCCATGTTGCCCCTAAAGGAAATTTTTATCCATCAACAATATTCCATCTTCTTGCAATAAATTGTGATCACAATTTCCATATAAAAGTAAAATAGAGCATATATATTTTACCAGCAGGAATAACATTTTTTATACTTGTATAACATTTCTTCTTCTAGAACATACCATTGGTCCCCATCAAGAAAAGAGGTTCCGCCTAAGGGCTTGTTTGGCTGCACTCGAATCCACTCAAAATCTACATAGATGCTTGTTTGGTTGGACTCCAATCCGCTCAATCCACATGGATTGGAAGGGATTGGGGTGGAAAACAACAAGTGAACTTATAGGAGAAGAGTGACCTGCAGAAATAACGGTGGTGTCGTCTGACGAGAAGCAGATGCTACCGCTAGAGCATGCCTAGGGAGAGAGAGAGAGAGAGAGAGAGAGAGAGAGAGAGAGAGAGGGAACGTGCTGTGATGTCTGCTTTCGAGACCATGCTTGGTCGAGGCCTGCCAAAGGTAAATGGTAGCTGACCCGGCAAATAGCTCTTCTTAGGCAAATCCGGTTGCAAGATTATCGACCTCACGGGTTTGTTTGCCTGCTGCCCTGAAACATACTTGGCCCACGCTGCCATTGACTTAGTAGCTCCAGAGTAGGGTAGCAACCAAACACCCTCTAAATACTTCTCCCTGAACATGACATCTCTTTAGACGAAACCAAAACGGAATGTCAACCCCATTGATCATGGCCTAGTGAGAAGATAGCCTGCTTAATTTATCCCTCAAACAAACCACCCGACTCTAACCCTAGCCGTGGCGACTGCTCCCAGCGCCCCCTGCCCCCTCCTCCCCACCTCCCTCCCTCCCCTCCCAACCCCGACACCGACCTGCGAGATCCAGAACCTGCCCCAGTCGAACACTAGCCCGACCCGCCCCGACATCGACCCGTGCCTCCACCACAGCCAGGATCCTGACCCACCTGCGCCGCCGCCGACGCTGGGAGCAGTCGCCACGGCCGTCGCCGAGCCCACCACCGCCGGATCCGGCATCGGTGCGCATCCGCGGACTCCCTCTCCGTCTTCGGCACCGCCGACGCCGGGCCCCGCTGCCACGGCGACCACCAGTAGCTGCAGCTCCCCGTCCCCGCCGCTGAAGATGTTGAGCCCCACCGCCGAGGCCAGCAGCTGCGTCGAGCCCGCCGCCGCGGGCATCAGCACTGGAGCGCCTCCGCAGATTCTATAGTAGGTATGCAGATGCAGCAGCCAATAAGTACCGTGCATTTGTCTCGCAACAAAATAAAATAAGTACCGTGCATTTTAACGATGTTCACTGCTCCCTCCGTCGCAAATTACAAGTCATTCCAATCTTGGAGAGTCTAGATATCTCAAATTTGACTAAAACTATAGAGAAAATTATAAAGGTTTAAGACATCAAATAGATATACTATGAAAATATAATTGATAAAGAATTTAATGATACTTAGTTGGCATTATAAATGTTATTATATCATCATATAAATTTGGCTAAACTTGAGATGCTTTGACTCTCTAGGATCCTTGGAATGATTTATAATTTGAGACGGGACAGAACTGAGGGAGTAAATATTATTATATTAACTAATAGGTGTTGTTTGGTTCGGCCTTTGCGACCCGGTATCAGTTCACAGCGCTAATTAATCATCGACCACTCCGTAATAATAGATAACGCCGTGAACGCATCCAGCCCCGATCCAAACCGGCCGCCGCCCTGGAATCGCCGCCGTGTGGATCCACGCCGGCGAAGGTAAGATTGCTTTGGTACGTAAAAGGTACAGGAGGGAATGAATCGTTTCCATTTACGTCGTTGCCTTCCGGCACTTTTGGCAAACCAAACAACGAACTCTAAAAGCTCATCAAGTCATGATCGAGATCGGTGTGGATTGATGGATGGATGGATGCATACATACATACGAGATTGATGGATGGATGGATGGATGCATACATATATACAAAATAACTTATTCTGTAGCCACTTTGAGTTACGATAATTACTATGTTAATTTACGAGATTATAGTAACTCCTTATTAAGTGGTTTACTATAACGTTATGGTAAATATTCCCATGTGTTATAGTAACCCAACTATCGTAAATATGTATTGATATTATCGTAAATTAGTATATAAAATTATCGTAAATGGAGGTGGCTACAGAATAACTTATTTTGTAGCTGGCTACCGAATATACAGAAACGTTTTCCGCGGCGGGCGAATTTGCTTTTGCGCAGCAGGCAAACGCGTCCGCCAGCGTGGGAATGTCACGGTAAATCGTGGCCTTCCCGCAGCGGGCTGCTTTGCCCGATACGGTTAATCGATTTCCCGCGGTGGGCACGTTAGGATGCCCGCCGCGGTTAAACGTTTCAAAAAAAACCCAGGAACCCGCCGGCGAGCCCATTCTCGAGCCCACTGACGAGCCCATTCACAACCCAATACTGGCGCCACCGCACCTCGCTGGATCCGCCGCCGAGGTCTCCACCTTGCCGGATCTGCCGCCGGGGAGGTCATCCTCGCAGGATCTGCGCCATCGCCGCAGGTTGGGGCCGTCTCGCCGTGGATCCGTGTCGTCACCGTGTGGATCCACGTCGTGGGAGCAGGGAGTAGACGCGGCCGCCCTGGAATCGCCGCCGTGTGGATCCACGTCGCAGGGAGTCAACGCGGCCGCCTGGATCCGCAGCCGTGTGGTCCCTGCGTGCCACGCAGCTCCTCGCCTATGAGAGAGAGAGAGATGAGGGAGGTACTGAGAGGAGAGAGAGGGTGGGAGAGAGAGGGAGAGAGAGATACCGGGCACGGCGGCGCTCTCCTCGCCAGATCCGGTCACGGTCCTGGACCCGCGTGGTGGCGCGCGCGACGGGGAGGTGGTGGCGCGTGCGACCTTGCTCGATGCTGCGCCGCGGAGAGGCTTCACTGCGCGGCCGGGCGCGCGCGCGCACGACGAGAGGTGGTGGCGCGCGACCTCGCTTGTCCCTCACACGCAGAGAGGCCTTCACACGCCGCCGAGGAGAGAGAGAGAGTGGGAGGAGGCCTTCACGC
Organism: Miscanthus lutarioriparius; assembly: GCA_904845875.1. Lineage (NCBI taxonomy): Eukaryota > Viridiplantae > Streptophyta > Magnoliopsida > Poales > Poaceae > Miscanthus > Miscanthus lutarioriparius. The sequence goes on from CAJGYO010000014.1 coordinate 8,948,722, forward strand.
CGCGGCGACGGAGGGCGTGCGTCGTCCGCGGTCGTCAGCTTGAGGGTGGAGGTGCTCGTCGTGGTCGTGGTCGTGGGTGGGGCGGTGGGAGCGGCGCTGGGGATGAGAGGTAAGAGGACTGAAACCCTAAGTGCTCATTTTATACCAAGACCGCTCCACGGGCCTCGCCTCAGGCCTATTGGGCCTCGGCCTTAACCGAGGCGGGCTTTATAGGATGCCCGCCACGGTACATCGATTTACCGTGGCGGACCTCTTAATATGCCCGCCACGGAAAATAGGTATTTTCCGTGGCGGGCATATTAAGAGGTCCGCCACGGTAAATCGATTTACCGTGACGGGCAAAAGTGCCCGCCTCAGTAAATAAAAAATGCCCGCCGCGGTAAATCGTGGGATATACCGCAACGGGCAAAAATAGGAGCCCGCCGCGGAGAGCGCTATCGCAACGCTGCGCAAATTTGTTTTTGTAGTGTGTGTGTGTATATATATATATATATATATATATAATGATAATGATAATATATATAGCTTTATCGAATCGCTTGATATGCATGCACGTACGCCACCTTTGCAACTAAAAAGGTCTATAAATATGCATGATTATTTGTTCGTTGCTTTGTCGCTGTCCTCTCGTGCACTCATGACTCGTTCCAGAAAAAAGAAAAACCAAAGGAAAAAATGTGCCCTCGATCGATCGATCGATCTATGCATCCTGCGGGCTGCGGGCCTGCTGCCTGTTCACCAGCTGCTTGAGCTGGCCCTCTCTAATATTTTTTATTTAAAATTTTAATTTCGCTTCTATAGTTTGTTGCGTTGCAGCTCCAGGTTTGGTACATCCTTTAATAATAATATAATATATAAATATGATGATGATGATGATGAACACGTAGCTATATATAGACATAGAGGGAACGCGGCATTGTGCTCCGGCCAGTGTGGTACATCATATCTTAGAGTTGCTATTATAGCTATCTAATAGAAGCTACTAGTAGCTATTAATTAGCTAGCTAGCGAATTATCAGTAGAGACTATTTGAATCCACGTACTAATATATTGCTAATATAGGTGGGTGAGGCATCTATTAGCAGCCTCAGTCCTGCTAGTAAAACTAATATAGTTAGCAAACCCCCTATCTAATAAATTGTTGGTCCATTGACAGATCTATTTAGATCCACTGGTACTAATTTTAGCTGCTAACTATTAGCATCTGTGGATCCAAACAGCCCTTTCCTTTTATATCATGTTGCTTTATTATAACCAAGCAATGCAAAAGCATGAAAGTTAATGAAGAATTTAAAGCTCCAAAAGGTAACAATTCACCACTTACCAGCCAAGCTAGTGGCACTACGCCATATCAACTGGGGAAAAAACACAAAACTCAAGAGACCTAGAAACAATACACGTCACTGACAAATAAGAGTATAGACGGGCAAATTAGCCACACACGTCTTTTGATCTAGTTTGGTAAGTATTTGTTAGTGTTCTTGCTTTTGTTATGTATATTAGTGCAATCAAAACGATTTATAATTAAGCTGCAACGGAGTGAACATTAACTACCTGGAAAGCATTCAGAGATAGTGAGATTACTATATAAAAAGCAGCATTCAGAGAGTGTGAGATTTACTATATAAAAAGTAGTACGGTCAAGTGAATATTCACAAACAGGGAAAAGAAGCCACAAAAAGATAGTTGGTGGAATAATGAGAAGGTAGCTTGCTTCATCCCTCAAACAAAGGACGCAAAAGTGATCAAGAAACAAAAAGGGCGTAATGATGAAAAAATGGCCACAGATGGAGTATATCCAGGGCTTTTGAGATGGTGCAAAAGTTCCAAAAGTTGCTGGAATTGCATTCAAATCTGGGTCACATATCCTGAAAACAAAGCTGCAGATGGTGAGCATGGAAAAGCCGGGGACAAACGGAATCCAGGCATATATAATTATATACTTATGTGGCTCTGTTTCTGTCGGCTTCACCATGATATGAATCGACGGCTCGACGCTCATGTCCATGTGTGAGTGTGAGGGTCCAACAGTTGAAGTTAAGCTAGGACGACATGGCACTGTTTCACAGAACTGAAAGAGTGGTCTGTCGGAGTAGGTACAGCAGGTGAAAATGCAGCAATGTTACTGAAAAATGTACTGCTTCGTCGAATAAAAAAATTAGGCCTCGTCCGTCACACCGGCCTGCGGTCGATCAGTAGAAAGAGCCGTTTGTAGCCATGTCCATGTGTGAGTATGAGTGTCCAACAGTTGAAGTTAAGCTAGGACGACATGGCACTGTTTCACAGAACTGAAAGAGTGGTCTGTCGGAGTAGGTACAACAGGTGAAAATGCAGCAATGTTACTGTAAAAATATACTGCTTCGTCGAATAAAAAAATTAGGCCTCATTTGTTACGGCTCTTTTTCGACACCGGCCCTGCCGAGGAGCCCTATCAAACAATTTAGTAGAAAGAGCCGTTTGTAGCAGTTTTCAGTGAAAAATAGAGCCGAAGCAATTATTTTAAAGGAGTCACAAATTATGCCTCCTTCAAAATAGCTCCGGCTTCTCCGGAGAAGCCCTACCAAATAAGGTCTTAATATGAATCCATCTACATTTCTCTTAAGTTTAACTTTGTTAAGGGCTCATTTGAGGGATTCTTCAGCAGCTCCTGAAACTATTTTAGGGCTTTCGCTACCAAACGGGTCAAAACGGAAGTGCTCCTCACGAGGAGCTCTCGAAGTCGCACTATCACAACATAGACGAAGCCGAAAAAAAGAGCTTTCACCAGCTCCCTGCTTGCCCAATGAGTCAAAATCCCCTTTTGCCATGGCAGGGCAACGACGCATGGTTGGAGTAGCGGAGGTGGGGTTAAGTCGCAGGTGCGGACCTAAATCACGGCGTAGATGGACCAGAGCATAGTTGTCGGGCTGTGCGGGCGAGGTGCAGCACTGACAGTCGTCGGGGTTGGCGCGGACGGACCGGAGAAGAGTTCACAGCCGTGCGGGCGAGGCACAACATCTAAAATCATCGGGGGCGAAGCAGCAGGGGCGACACACGTGAGGGGCGGAGTCCCTGATAGCATCGGGATTAGCAAGGAGGAAGAACAGATGGTGGTGGTCAGATGAAAAATGAGAAACGAATGGTGGGGTGATCAAGAAGATGGGCTTTTTTGTTTTTTTAATAGTCCAGGCAAGAAAAAAAAAGAGAGAAAAAAGGAGATTATAGTCATTTCATCATTTTCAATTACTAGAAGTTGAAACAGCTACAGCTCCATCAGTGGAGTTGCTCCACCAGCCGAAACTAAAAATACTACTCCATCAATAAAACAGAGTTGTATGAAATGGGCCATATAGGTTTGATACAGTGAATATTTTTGCACAAAGGTTGATTCGGTCTACACCATTGCAATTGTGTCATGGTTCAGAGATATACACTACTACTCGGAATAATGCCAGTACAATTTGTTCTATATCTGAAATATACCACTTTGTGCACTCTAGACCGGTAGAGTGTAGACACCACTGGGTGCACACACAAATCACCTTATAATTGTGGTATATTTTCATGACAGTTATAATAGCATAGATAGATGTAATTAACCACTTAACCAGGTTAGGGCGGCGAAGCGGACTCCCCCCTCCTTCTCCCCGGAGCGAAGCAGTGAAAGCCATAGTTTGGTTTTGGTTAATTGATGAAACCGAATTGGACTAACATAATTGCTAAGTGTGTGTAGCCAAGAGAGGTTAGGTCCAAGACCAAGTGATGTGGTCGGCGGAGCATTGATGTGGTCAGCAAAGCTCTTGTGTGGTCGGCATGTGGTCGTCAAGGCACTAGAGTGATCGGCATGTGGTCAGTAAGGCACTAGAGTGATCGGCAAAGCACTAGAGTGATCAGCAGAGATTTTGGAGTGGTCGGCTATGATGATCAAGTGCTCCTCATGTTGAAAAGAAGAAAGAGAAAAACAAAAATGGGCTCAAGGCAAAGGTATAACCATAGGAACCATCTTTGGTTTGGTGATCTAAGACACTATAGAGAGTGTGATCACATTTAGGATTGATAGCCGTACTATTAAGAGGAAGAAAAACGTATGTGATTGCGGTTATCAAAGTGCCACTAGGTGAAGTCATACACACATATGCGTTAGGACCTAGTGAGCTGACCTAACCCTTGAAAAAGCTTTGAAAAATGCTAACACATGCACACAAGTGGTGGAACATCTTGGTGCTAGCACATGAGAACAAGGGAGAAGAAAGAAGTTGCAAAGAAGAATTGGAGGTCACTGGGTGTGATCAGACGCTGTTCCTGGGTAGACCGGACGTGTCTGGTACCTTACCCTTATGGCGGTCAGCATTGCTGGCCGGACTCTGGCTCAGCCAGTGATCGGACGCGCCTGTGACACTATTCATCGGCTGGCGAAATATCGTAGTGGTGGACCAGACGCTGAGCGTGTCCGGCCAGGGGAGATCGGACGTGTCCAATCGCAAAAATCATGCTTTGGAACCTCTCTGTGTTGGACCGGACTCTGGAGAGTCGCGCGTCCTGTCAAGTGACCTAACGCGTCTAGTCCAAGGTCTGCAAACGTGCGTGAGTTAGCTGTTGGGCGCCAACGGATAGTTTCAAACGGCTAGGACACGTGGCGTTCAGAGGACGATAGGACGCTGGTGACCGGATGAGTCCGGTGCAACCGCATCGAGTCCAGACAGTGCGCAGACAGCACATTAAGTGGCCAACGGGTATGTAACCTATTGGGGCTCTATAAATTTGTGTTGGCTGGCTCTAGCTCACTCTCTTGCATATTTTCATCAGTGATACATCCTTGTGAGCTAAAGCAAACATCTCACACTCATCTCCATCATTGATTCATCATCATAGTGAGATTGGAAGTGATTCCAAGTGCATTTGCATGAGTGATAGGATCTAGTGGCACTTGGGAATCGTTTTCGGTGTGAGTTTCTTGTTACTCTTGGTGGTTGCTGCCACCTAGATGGCTTGGAGCAGCGGAGGAGCTTTGGCATGAGTTGGTGATTGTTTGTGGCCATCTCCCGGTGATTTGTGTGGGTTCTTGACCTTCTTTCGGCGAAGAGCCAAAAGGTACTCTAGTAAATTGCTCATGACATTGAGTGTCCTCCTCTTATGTTGGTTGTGCGGTACCCTTTATGGGTTAGGCTTGTGCATGCCTATTAGCGCGTGAACCTCCAAGTTCAGTGATCGTCACAACAGGGTCTAGCTTGCCGGCAAGCAAGTGAACCTCACGTGTGTCCATTGTCTCCCTTGGATTTCTCATTGTTATTCATTGGTTGATCACTTGCCAGGCTTGGTATCATACTCTTCACCTCTTGCATTTACATTTCTATATACTTGTGTAGAGTAGTATTAGTTGCTAGTTGTAATTAGAGTTGGTTTTACTTCTTGCTAGCTCACTAGTGTAGAAGTAGCAATCTAGCTCTTGTGTGACATAGAGATCATAAGCTAACTAGACTTGTGGATAGGTGGCTTGCAACACTTTACTAGAGCTAGCGCAACATTGCTTTTATCACCATTTAGTTTACTAACCATTTATTTTAAGTGCTGTTGTAGAAATTTTATTAGGCTATTCACCCCCCTCTAGCCATTTAGAACCTTTTAAGTGGTATCGGAGCGATGTCACTGTTATTTGAGGCTTAACAACCTTCGGTGTTAAAATGGCTCAAATCAACAACACCAAAAGGCCACCCCAATTTGATGGCACAAACTATGGCTATTGGAAGGCAAAGATGACAACCCACATCAAGTCAATCAATAGAAAGATATGGCATGTGGTTGAGCACAAGTTTGAGATTGCAAATCCGGAGCAACCCACCACGGCCGAAGAAGAAAAGATCCAAAACAATGATATTGCTCTTAGTGCTATTCATGATGCAATTAGTCAAGATGTGTTTGAACAAATCGAGAACATAGAGATGGCTCATGATGCTTGGAAGAAGCTAGAAGAGTCAAATGAGGGCACACAAGCGGTCAAGGGCGCCAAGGCATATATTCTCAAGGAGAAGCTTGCTAGCTTCAAGATGAAGGAAGATGAGACCATGCCAGAAATGTTCAATAGGCTCCAAGTGCTAGTCAATGATCTCAAAGCACTTGGTGAGGAGGTGAAGGACAAGGACTTCTCTCACAAATTCATGAGATGTCTACCTTCAAGATTTGGCATGTTGGTCACTATTCTTGTGAGAAGTGGTTTGGACATAATGACACCAAACCAAATACTTGGTGATGTGATCACGGAAGATGCATACTGTGAAGACAAGGAGGAGAGTGAGAAGAGGGATGAGAAGAAAGATGAGAAGAAGAAGAGTGTGGCATTCAAAGCCATTTTATCCAAGAGCAAGGGCAAGAACAAGAAAGATGAATCAAGTGAGGATGAAGATTCAAGTGCTTGTGAAGATGATGATGCTCTAGCCCTCTTTGTGAGAAGATTTGACAAGTTCATGAAGAAAAAGGGCTATGGTGCAAGAAAGAAGAGGGATCAATCCAAGAACAAGGACTACACAAGAAGATGCTACAAATGTAGAAGCAAGGATCATCTCATTGGTGATTGTCCTTACAATATTGACAATGATAATATAATGATGACAAGAAGAATAACAAGAAGGATAAGAAAGAAAAGAAGATGATCATCAAGAAGAAGAAGGGGGAGTCATACATGGTCACATGGGATAGTGATGCCTCCACAAGTGATGATGAGGAAGATAGTGATGGTGAGAGGAAGATCAACAAGAAGAAAGTGCTTGTTAGCATTGCTATCAACAACAAGCCTTCTTTATTTGACTCTCCATCATGCTTCATGGCCAAGGGCTCAAAGGTACAATCTTATGATGGGAGTAGTGATAGTGAGAGTGATGATGAGGAGTACTCTAGGGAGGACCTCATGGACATGTTGGAACAAGCTCATTCTTACATGGAGAAAAAGAGGAAGGAGTGCAAAGAATTACGCAAGGAGCATCAAGCTCTTGAGCAATCCTTTGATGAGCTCAATGCATCTCATGAGAGGCTAATGGAAGCCCATGAGAAGCTTGAGAAGGCTCCCTCTAAGCTTGAAAATGCTCACTCCTCTCTCCTTGACCAAAGCAAGAAGGAGATTGTTCAATCATGCAACATAGGAGTAACTTGTGATTTACTTGATGAATCTTTTTATGCTCCTATTGTTGTTGCTCCCACTAACCCTTCTTGTAGCTCATCTACTTCCACTACTTCATCTATGGGTGATGGCTCCACCTGTGATGCCTCACTTATGGTTGAGAATGAGACCTTGAAAAAGGAGGTCAATGAGCTCACTCATGCTTTAGGCAAGGCCTATGGTGGTGAGGCCCGCTTGCTTAAGTGCTTGAGTAGCCAAAGGTTCTCTCTTAACAAAGAGGGATTGGGCTATACCCCTAAGAATGGCAAGGTGGCCTTTAGAACTCCCAAAGCTAGCTTTGTGAGAGGCAATGGTCGATTTTACACTAGTTGCAAGCGAGTTAGGCATGTAGAGAAATATTGCAAAAATAAGAACAAGAACACTAGTGTATCCTCCATTCATTTTGACTCTTGTTATATGCTTACCAAGGGTGTTAAGGGCGTGCAAGCTAAGTTCATTGGTACACCAATTGTGGGCTCAAAGAAGAAAGCCATTTTGGTACCAAAGAACCTAGTCACTAACCTTCAAAGACCCAAGCAAGTTTGGGTACCTAAAATGAATTGATTCCTTTTATAGGTCAATTACAAAGCCAGAGGAAGGCATTGGGTACTTGATAGTAGGTGCACTCAACACATGACTGGGGATGCAAAAATGTTCAATTCAATCAAATCAAATGATAATGATGAGTTTGATTCAATCACATTTGGTGACTATGGCAAAGGCAAGGTCAAAGGGCTTGGTAATATTACAATATCAAATGACATGAGAATATCCAATGTGTTGCTAGTAGAAAGCTTGAACTTCAACTTACTATCTGTAGCTCAATTATGTGATCTTAGTTTGAAATGCATATTTGGAGTTGATGATGTAGAGATCATAAGTGTAGATGGTTCTAACTTGATATTTAAAGGATTTAGATATGAGAACCTCTACTTAGTTGATTTCAATGCTAGTGAGACACAACTATCAACTTGCTTGCTCACTAAATCTAGCATAGGTTGGTTATGGCATAGAAGGCTTGGTTATGTTGGAATGAAACAATTGAATAGATTGATAAAGTATGACTTAGTAAAAGGCTTTAAAGATGTTGTGTTTGAAAAATATAAGCTTTGTAGCTCTTGTCAAGCTAGAAAGCAAGTAGGCAACACTCACCCCAACAAAAGCATGATGAGCACTAGTAGAGCATTTGAGCTATTGCATATGGATTTATTTAGACCAACCACATATACTAGCATTGGTGGTAACAAGTATGGATTTGTGATAGTTGATGACTACACTAGATACACATGGGTCTTCTTTCTTGTTGACAAAAGTGAAGTATTTGACACATTCAAAACATTTGTCAAGAGATGCCAAAATGAGTTTGACACTAGAATCAAGAAAGTAAGAAGTGACAATGGAAGTGAATTCAAGAATACAAGAGTTGATGAGCTTTGTGATGAATTGGAATTAGACATTAATTTTCACCCAAGTATACTCCACAATCAAATAGTCTTGTTGAGAGGAAGAATAGAACACTTATTGACATGGCAAGATCAATGCTTAGTGAATACAATGTGAGTGATTCTTTTTGGGCCGAAGCTATGAACACGGCTTGCTATTGTAGCAACCACTTATATTGTCATAGAATGCTTGAGAAGACACCTTATGAGCTATTGAATGGAAGAAAGCCCAACATTGCATATTTTAGAGTGTTTGATTGTAAATGCTATATCTTGAAGAAAGGCACAAGACCAAGCAAATTTGAGAAGAAATGTGATGAAGGGTTCCTAATTGGTTATTCAACTACAAGCAAAGCATATAGAGTGTGGAACAACTCAAGCAAAATTATTGAAGAAGTTCATGATGTTGAGTTTGATGAAACCAAGGGCGCTCAAGATGAAGTTGAAAATCTAGAAGATGTGAGAGGCATACAATTGGCTAATGCAATGAAGAACATGGATATTGATGACATTAGACCAAGAGAAGTGATTGATGATGAAATTCAAGTGTTCCCTCATCCAAGTGTGCAAATTAATACAAATCAAGCTAGTACAGTGGTACTCATGATGAAGCTCAAGTCCAACAAGTACAAGATCAACAAGCTAGTTCATCACAAGCAAATAATCAAGTCCCAACACTCCAACCAACCTCAATTGCAAGAGATCATCCTTTGGATCATATTATTGGAGATATTACAAGAGGTGTGCAAACAAGATCAAGATTGGCCTCATTTTGTGAACATTACTCATTTGTATCATCCATTGAGCCAACCAATATTGAAGAAGCATTACAAGATGTTGATTGGGTAAATGCAATGCATGAAGAGTTGAACAACTTTATATGCAATCAAGTTTGGAAACTAGTTGAGAGACCAAAGAACTACAATGTCATTGGCATTAGATGGGTCTTTCGCAACAAGCAAGATCAAGATGGGATAGTAGTGAGAAACAAAGCAAGATTAGTTGCACAAGGCTATACACAAGTAGAGGGTCTTGACTTTGGAGAGATATATGCACCAGTTGCAAGATTAGAGGCAATTAGAATCCTATTAGCTTATGCTTGTGCCCACAATATCAAGCTATATCAAATGGATATGAAGAGTGTATTTCTCAATGGCTACATTAATGAGTTAGTATATGTTGAGCAACCACCTAGTTTTGAAGATGACAAGAAGCCTAACCATGTTTACAAGTTGAAGAAGGCATTGTATGGCTTGAAGCAAGCACCAAGAGTATGGTATGAGAGGTTGAGGGATTTCTTACTCTCTAAAGGGTTCAAAATGGGCAAGGTTGATACTACTCTCTTCACCAAGAAGATAGTCAAGGACTTGTTTGTGTTGCAAATCTATATGGATGATATCATATTTGGATTAACCAATCAAGATTTTTGTGAAGAGTTTGGAAATATGATGGCCAATGAGTTTGAAATGTCTATGATTGGAGAGCTTAGTTACTTCCTTGGACTTCAAATCAAGCAAATGAAGAATGGTATATTTGTGAGTCAAGGCAAGTACATCAAGACATGATCAAGAAGTTTGGATTGGAAGAAGCCAAGGAATTCATACACCTATGGGAACTAATGGTCACTTGGACCTTGATGCTAGTGGCAACATGGTGGATCAAAAGTTACATCAGTCAATGATTGAAAGCTTACTCTATGTGACCGCTTCAAGGCCGGATATCATGTTTAGTGTATGCATGTGTGCAAGATTTCAAACCTCACCTAGAGAGAGTCACTTGAAGGCTACAAAGAGAATATTAAGGTACTTGAAGCATACACAAAATGTAGGATTATGGTATCCCAAGGGGTCAAACTTTGAGTTGATTGGATATTCGGACTCCGACTATGCGGGATGCAAGGTTGATAGAAAGAGCACATCGAGCACATGTCAATTACTTGGAAGATCACTTGTATTATGGTCGTCAAACAAACAAAATAGTATTGCATTATCAACCGCCGAAGCCGAATACATATCTGCCGGTAGTTGTTGTGCACAATTGCTATGGATGAGAGCAACTTTGGATGACTTTGGAATCAAATTCAAACAAGTACCATTGCTATGTGACAATGAAAGTGCGGTGAAGCTCACTAACAATCCGGTTAAACATTCAAGAACCAAGCACATTGACATTAGGCATCACTTCATAAGAGATCATCAACAAAAGGGTGACATCAATTGAAAGCGTGGGCACCGATGATCAACTAGCCGATATATTCACCAAGCCACTTGATGAGAAGAGATTTTGCAAGCTAAGGAATGAATTGAACATACTTGACTTCTCCAATATGAGTTAAATGCACCCCCACATATGTATGACATGCCTCTCCTTCGACTAAAAGCAAAGGTAAAGTTGTTTGGCATGGCATTCATACTTGTATAAGGACATGTGTAGAGCATCTAGTCATACTTTGCATTCTATAGGCTCATTCACCTAAATCAAAAGATTTTAATGCTTATATGATGCTACTATTGCTTCTATGTTTGCTATGATCTAGTGGTAGCATATAACACGTTTATGGGCTTGTGAACCTAGTGTATGATCTAGCTAATATGTATCAAGTACTTAACATTGGCAAGATAGCCATTGGCAAGATGTGTGAAGAAGCTTGTCATTGATTTAAACCGAGTTAAAAGTCTTATACATGTTGTCTAGTTTAAACCAATTGAACTAATGATCCAATCCCAAGAACCTTATTCACACCCCTCTAGCTAATGATTGACTAAATTCTTCCTACTAAAATTGGGTACCTTTTGTGGTCATTTGATGACAAAGGGGGAGAAATTAGTCACAAAGAATGATACAAAGGAAAGATAAAAGGGGAGAAATAAAAAGGAGAGAGATATGACAAAGGAAGAGGATCAATTAAAATTTGAAAATCTGAGCACACAAGTAGGGGGAGCAAGCTCATGAACTTGATAATTGCATTTATGTGAGCATATTCATATGATTGATTGCATTGCACAAGTTTTAAAATTCAATATACATGCTTGTGTGGTGTGTGCTAGTAGTAAAACTTGAATGATGAATGAAAGACTAGCATGCACAGGTGATAGCTAGATATATATGTTTTTCAAGTGGTACTAGAACCTTGTTTCTAATGTTGATTTCATGAGGTATCTAGTTGTTTATGCTGTTTTCAAGTGGTATCTAGCTAATCATGGTGCTAAGGATTGTGTAAATTGTGCACTTCGATCGGTATCACGCTTCAAAGGTCCATCTCTTACACCTTAGCATCATTTGGTAGTCATTCACACTCCCACAATTTCTATCAATTCATATGTGCCAAGCTTTGTACCAAACTCATCTAGCACATATGTAGCGGGAGCTAACACTACCAAACCAAAGTTGTGTAACTTGTCCAAATCGGATTCATGAACAAATGCTTGGACAAGCAACTCAAGTTCAAAATGATTATATTTCATATCTTTGTGAAGGTTGTCATCAATTACCAAAAAGGAAGAGATTGAAAGCCCTAATTTGATTTTGGTTAATTGATGAAACCAAATTGGACTAACCTAATTGCTAAGTGTGTGTAGCCAAGAGAGGTTAGGTCCAAGACCAAGTGATGTGGTCGACAAAGCTCTTGTGTGGTCGACAAGGCACTAGAGTGATCGGCATGTGTGAAAGGTCCTTGTTTGGTTTTGGTAATTGAGCGACAACCTGAGGTGGACTAATTGTGTTTATATTAGATACACAGATGATTAGTCTACAGGTACATGTGTGTAAGCAACATATGCCACAGAGGTGGAAATGGCTCAGAGATGTTGCAAAGCTCACACATGTGATGATGAAGGAGCTCATTGCACGTGAGACATGACATTGAGTCATGTGATCAAGGTGGAGAAGATCAAGACATGGCTTGGCTTGATGGACTGGTTGCAAGCATGAAGGGCAAGTTAGAGGCTTTGGAGCGATGGACCGTGTGGCGGTGAAGCTTGAGCAAGACTTGGCGCCGATGGATGAAGGCAACGGTGAAAAGCAAGTGAAGTCAAGATCGATGAACCAATATGGTCACGTGATGATACGAAGTGGATCATATCATTTGGTGATTGGTTGGTGCATGTGTTGCATCAATAATGGAGGAGATGGAATGGAATGCGCAAGGCAAAGGTATAACCTAGGGCATTTCATTTTATCGGTCATAGGTGCGTAGAGAAGTTTATGACCAGGTTTAGGATAGATGACCGTACTATCAAGAGGGACAAACTTGTTTGTATATCGGTCATCTAGTGCCACTTGAGCGATCTAACTTTGCATAAATGTTAGGATCGAGTGGCGTGGCAAGTTGAGTAGCTAACTCCTTGAAAATGATTGTGAAAATGCTAACACACATACATATGGTGGTGTACACTTGGTGGTGTTTGCACATTTACAAAGGAGAAGAAGTTGGAGTTGATGAGGATCAACTCGGTGAAGAAAAGGAGGCAAAAGGAGGTCACTGTGAGTGACCAGACGCTGGCCTCGGCAGGACCGGTGCGTCCGGTCAGTGGCAACAGAGAGCGCGCGGTCTTGGTCTTGTGACCGGACGCTGGCGCAAAGAGTGACCTAACGCATAGGAGCCATGTCCGTTCATCTCTGACGTACGCTGACGCAATGGCACGGGCGTAGCTCTAACATGTGGCAGACGGTGAAGGACCAGACTCAGGTGTTGTGTCTGATCGTGACTCACCTGACGCGTCCGGTCGCAAAACAGAGGCCTGGGGAGCTCACTGAAAACAACCGGAATCCGGCGGTGGCACGTCCGGTCTTGGCGCAGAGGTGCGTCCGGTCATCACTTGACTGTTGGCGCGTGGCAGCCGACCGTTGAAGATCAACGCACAACGTTGAACGCGGGCGCCACGTGGACGGTCAAGAGTGATCGGACGCTAGCAGAGTGCGTCCGGTCGATCCGACCGGCGCGTCCGGTTAGATAGATCAATCTGTTCTTTCATAGCACCAGCATGCAAGATAGAACAAAGCTGAGACACCGACACTACTTGTTTCAAGGGGAAATTTCTTATGTGCCGTTAAAAAAGATCGCAATGTCTTGTGTGCCTCTAGAAAAGTTCAGCGGTCTTCAACGCCACTACTCTAACTTTTTCGTATCCTCCATGCCACTTCCGTCAGTTTGGGCTCTAACGCCGTCAAACTGCAGGTGTGAAAAGACGAAAATACCCTTAAATCTGAATATGTTATTAATTTTTTTGAGCATCTTAACGACTTCAAATGAAAAAAACTCAAAACTAAAAAGTTGTAGATCTCATCGAGATCTATAATTTTCATATAAAAATTATTTTCATTTAATTCCGCAAAAAAATATGATTTTTCTAAGATATATTAATCATATCAAATCATATTTTTTTGCGGAATTAAATGAAAATAAATTTTTATATAAAAATTATAGATCTTGACGAGATCTACAACTTTCTAGTTTTGAGTTTTTTCATTTGAAGTCGTTAAGATGCTCAAAAAAAATTAATAACATATTTAGACTTAAGGGTATTTCGTCTTTTCACACCTGCAGTTTGACGACGTTAGAGCCCAAACTGATGAAAGTGGCATGGAGAACATGAAAAGGTTGAAGTAGTGACGCTGAAGACAGCTGAACTTTTCCAGAGACACACAAAGCATTGCGATCTTTTTTTAATGACACACGGGAATTCCCCTTGTTTCAAAGGAGGGCACACGACGCTGCTGACACTGGGTGTGACCTGACAACGCGCAGGCCTTGGCCGGCGGCCGGCCACACCTCTCGATCTGTTGCTCTCCAGCCGCAGTTGCCAATTTTTATCAGGTTGGCAGACGAGACGAGACGCCAATTGTTGGGTTGCTGCAAGCTGGATGCTCGAGCAACCTTTTTCTATTAAAAAGAAATACGCACCTCTCGTATATAAGCACTGTTGTGTATTGCGAATTTGTGATCCGCATGGTCGGCCTGAGGAGAAGGTCACGCAAAATGGGCAGCATGAGGTCACTTTTCATTCTGTTTTTTTTTAGAATCTGGAGGGGCTTTCACACCTACAGTGAAACTTATTAGGTTAAAAAAGAACAAGGAAGAACACTCTTACAACAGAAACAGGAAAACCTGAGGAAACTGAGAGCAAAGAGGAGGTTAAAAAAGAAAGAATCCAAGATACAAAAAAACGTTAAAAAGAAAATGAGCCTCAGCCTAGAGGTTAATTTCTCACCAAGACATAATACTTGCTACCTCTGTCTCAAGAAGATGCAATTCTAGGTCTAGTTAAAAGTCAAACCATTAACACGTATGAATCCAAATAGATATATTATATTGTTAAGAATCTAATAAAATTTATTTAGTGTGATAAATATATATGGGTATATTTCTATATAAATTACTTTAGATTATTTGATCTAGCAATATAAGAGTTCGATGGTTCCTTCCTCTTCTCTTTTATGAATTCAGTAGCACTTGGCCACACGCCAAACACCCACCAAGCACCAACACACTGCCGGTTGTTTAACTACTCTCAGACTAGTGCATAGAAGGTAGATGTGTTCCGGTCCTAGCTCACAAGTGCAAGACTTTTCAGTATTTGTATCTTGTATAAAGGGAATAACTGAGGCAGCTAGGTTAGAGCACCTCTAGCAGCTAGCTTCCCTAGCTAAATTTCGTTCCAATGTCTCACAAAAACTCAAATATGATCATGCATGCTTTTTGGTTTAAATATTGTCGTTGCCTTTGTTTTTCACAGAAACTTAAGTGCCATGCACGGACCTCTCACGACAATGCTGAAAACTGAGCTCAAAATCAAACATCTAAAAACATATTTTCTTCTTCATTAGTTCATCGAACTTTGATTTGCATTATCAAATTGCGTATTTGAGTATGCCTACCAAGTTAGAGGATGGTTCTAGCCTTAAACCATGTTCCGCCACTAGCTTCATACTCCCTCCGTTCCAAAAAAAAACTCTTTTTAAGGAGTTCAACAATTTTAAGTTTGTCCAAATCTATACAAGAAAATACTAACATCAATGATATCAGATAAATATCACTGGATTAATTATGGAATTTTATAACAAACCTATTTGTAGACCTGAATGTTGATATTGTTTTCTATTAATTCAATAATCAACCTTAAAAAGTTTTGACTTATTCTAAATCTGGAATTATAATCTTTTAGGACATAGAGAATATATCAAGGCACAGGCCAAAGGAAACTGCTTTCATTGCCCCTTTTCCTCCTGAGTGGACCTAACTAGAGTAGACGCAGAATGCTTTGGGCATGTCGGTCCTTAGTTACAAGTCACATCTTTGGTCAACAAGACACATAACCACCGAAGACCACGAACTCACAAGTTGTTGACATGATTGGTTCTCTTTCTCTCTGTAAAATCTGTGTAAAATCTAAAAACAATACTCCCTCTGTCCTTAAATATTTGTCATTGTTGGTTTACGTGCCGATAGTTTGACTAGATTTGTTGAAAATATTAGCAATATTTGTATCTTCAAATAAATTTATCATGAAAATAGATTAAATAATATATCTAATTATATTATTTGTGTATTATAAATATTAATATTTTTTATAGATTTAGTCAACGTTATTTTCTCGGTAAGCGAGAACGACAGTTAAAAGAGATGGAGGGAGCATGCAGTAACTTTATCTAGGAGAATTGTTTTTATTAATGCTTGACGCGTGCTTGGCATGAAAATATGATTCATATATACTACCCGCTAACCACATGTTTTTAATAAATAAGCAATGCTACAACTTGGAGAGATATGTATCCTTTTCAGTAATTATGATCAGTTTCCCCAGGGATCGTTTATCCTTATTAATGCCGAAAGTAACATTTCTACTGCAAAAGCACCTTTCAAGCTACCTATCTCTGGCACGCAATTTAGCCGCACCAATTGATTATACGAATGTGATTTAACCAAGCACCCCAACCACAACCTAGCATTTTGACCCAACCACAATAGATGAAAAGTATTTAGTCATGATAGATTCATATGCACGTTATTAATCTTTGCAAAAACTGTACTTTTGTCCCAAATTTTCCCAGAAAAGTCTTCAAATCTCACCTTTATCATAACAATAACATCCTCCATTCTTTTCGAGTACTGCTTCAAATCAAAAGGCATTTTTTTTCTTAAAAAAAGACAAAGCATTTGTATTTGAAAAAAAAGGATCACCTTGGTTTCATCACCGGCTGTCATAAACTCCAAGCAGAATCAACCAAGAAACGGACACCTTAAAACAGGACACCCGATGCAAACAGCAAACCGAAACCTCCAAATCCACCACCTCAATTTCCTCGCCGCTTTCCTTCTTCTGTTCCACCAGAAACGCGGACGCGCAAAGCCTCGCCGCGTCACGCCACGCCTCCTATAGATGTTCGCCGGCGACGGCTGGCGCCGGCGATGCCAACGAGCCCGCTGAAGCGCCCGTCCGGCGGCGGCGGCCGCCTGGGCCGGCTCCTGGCGTCCCTGCGCCCGCCCGCGCGCGCGGGGCCGCTCCCGGTCCAGACCGGCTTCCCGACCTCCCTCGCTGATATCGTCGTCAAGAACCACGGCCGCCTCAGGAACCCCAGGAGGCGGCACCGCGCCACCGGCGCCGCCGTCCCGCCGGCCGCCGCTGCCGCGGAGACCCAGCAAAGGCCCGAGCTTTCGGTGGATCACGACGCCGCGGCGGCGGAGGCGGCATCGGCAGCGGCAGCGGCAGGAGCACCGGTGCCGACCGGCCCCGGCAATAAAGGCGCGGGCTTCAGCATCCGGCCGGGGCTCCTCGCGGCCGGCGGCGCCGTGGCGCTGGCGCTGCTGGTGATCTGGAGCAAGCAGCTGGTGGCCGCGGCCACGCTCGCGTCGGTGGCGCTGTCCTGGATCGAGTCCGCCAGGACCATGCGTGCTCGGCGGCCGGAGACGAAGAAAGAGGTGGATTCGCGCCGCGGGCGCGGATGCGTCTCGCCGATACGGGAGGCGGCGGAGTCGCCGAGGCCGTGCGAGTGCGAGTCTGACAACGGAGGCAGCGACGCCGCCTCGCTCTGGTCCGCCGACGCCGACAGCAGCGACCTCGGCTGCGACGACTCGTCGTCGTCGGTGAATAACCCGAAGCGGAAACAGAGCAGGAGGTCGCTGCGGAAGCTACTCGCCAACAAGTTGCGGAACGGCATGACGCCCCGGGGCAAGGACTGTCGGCACGAGCAGCCGGGCGCCGGCGAGTCCAACGCCGAGCCAGCAGCAGCAGCAGATGCTGCTCCCGCCGAGGGGACGCCAGCGGCGCCACCGGAGGCTACCACCGTCACTGACGACGGCGAGCGGTGGCACCGTCAACGCGGGGCCGCATTGCCGTTGCCCGCGCTCGTGCCGATCATCCTCGCGGGCCTCGTCGCCGGGAAGCTCCTGGCGCTGGCGCTGGCGGTGCTCTGCGCGGCGTTCTCCAGCTCAGTCGAGAGAGTTCCAGCAGGGCAGGCCAGCAGGTAGCAGCAGAGAGTTAAGGCGTCGAGATCGACCTCAGCTCAGATTCCCATTTCCCCGGAAGGCCGAAACGGAAACCGACCGGGGGATCAGAATCGGAGGAGCTTGCGGGTCGAATTTGTTTTCTTCTTCTTTTTCCGGTTCGGTTCTGTTCGTTCGTTTCAATTATTACGCACAAGAATGAAGAATCAGAATCAGACAGGAGCAAACGTACACATGTTTCTTGGTTTGTTGTTTTTTTGGGGGGGTTTCTGAACATTTCCTTTAGGGTGCGAAATTGTATGCAATTGCATTCCTTCTTGAATCCAAATAAGAAGTGGAATGAGTGACACAAGAAAAGTGGTTTTGGTTAGTCTGCTCTGGTGCGTGCATGTGTGGTCCGGATTCTGAAGCTCTCTGCCTGCTGTTCCGTTCCATGGCTCCGAAACTGACCATTTCGTGCAGAGCAGACCAGAGCATAGCACACTTCCGAACGATGTGGATGCTTGTCCCTGTGGCGACCACACTTCCGAAAATCACAAGAGATGAGACGATCTTTCCGGGATCTGAATCCGTGTCTTAAACTTTTTCCTTTTTCTTTTTGGGAAAATTCCGTGTCCTCGAATATGAGACCCTCTGTTCTAACTTTTTTTTTAACAAATCTCGTTTTCCAAAGAGTTGAATAATTTTTAGTTTTTGTACATCTTACTTAGGCCTTGTTTAGATCACCTCCAAATTTCAAGTTTTTTCACTCTCTCTCCATCACATCAATTTTTAGCCGTTTGCATGGAGCATTAAATATAGGTAAAAAAAATAACTAATTGCATAGTTTAGTTGGAAATCACGAGATGAATCTTTTGAGCTTAGTTAGTCCACGATTGGACAATATTTATCAAATAAGACGAAAGTGCTACTATTCATCGGGTTGAAATTTTTTGCAATCTAAACATGGCCTTAAAGCCAAACTGATCACTTGATCACTTGGTCTCTGTTTGATCCATAAGCTACTAGTTAGCTTATTTAGGCAGTATTTGGCAAGGAGATAATAGCTGGCTACTAATAATTATCTCGTTCGATGTAGCCAATAGTTTAGGTAATTCATAGCTGAGCACCCAACTAAAACTATTTTACTATTTGGACCAAACTAGCTAATAGTAGGTAATATTAGCTGTGACCTATTAGCAGCTAATGGATCCAAACAATCCTTAGAATGGGTCTAGCTAATAGTTATCAGGATATTCAACTAACAACTATCTGATTAGTTGGGCCAAACCAATGCAACTGGTAGCAATTAATAGTTAGCTTGCTAGTATTAGCTACGAGCTATTAGCTAGCTAAGGCCCTGTTTGGATGAACTAGGACCAGTGATTAGCTAGAACTAGTGATTAACTGACTAGTAATTAGTACGGTCCTGTTTGAATCCATTGTCTAATAAGTAGTACTATCTCGATTCAAAGATAGTTATGCCCCTAAGTTCGTCTTCTCCTATGTTCTCCCGGATCTTCAACGTCGGTAAACGGAGAAGAGCACTGCTAGCCCGGTGGTGGGGGATCTTCAAGTTCCCAGCTTTGCATCACTATCTCGTACCCGGAGATCCGCCTCGCCAACGGGTGCACCACGTAGACATGGTCGCGGCTCGGCGCATCGCCACGAAGTCCCCGTCCTTGACCGCGGCGTAGAAACGCGCGTTCGCCGCCAGCACCTTGGACCGGTCGTCTTCCCGTAGCACGCGGAGCTTGTCCCCGGAGCGCCGCGGCGCACGCGTAGTCCTCCTCCTGGATTGCGCGGTCTGGAGTTCGCTTCGTAGGGAGTCTTCGTCGAGTGGCCGCGGCGAAGGCCGGCCACGGGCGCAGCGGAGCCAGGGTACGGCCGCGGCGGAGGTCGGCCACAGGCGCGATAGAAGGATGCGGAAGGGAGGGGAACCGAGCGAACAGGGTCGCGTGGGGAGAGGCCGAGAGGGTATCGGTGTTTTTTTCCAATCGAGTGAAATTTTAGCCCCTGACAGTTGGTTATATGGACAAGAGACTAATAATTAGCTGGGGCTTTAGCTAAAATTTAGCCTATCCATTAATCCTTTTGTTTGGATCCTTAAAGACTAAATTTTAGAAACCAATTGTTAGTCTATGAATCCAAACATGCCCTAGCTATTGCGAAGTAACTAATGGATTCAAACTAACCTTAAGCAGGTTTCGGCATGTATAGTTTTAAACTGTACCTGCTCAAATGATGGATAATGGAGCCAGCGAGCCAGCGAACGAACGAAAGAAACTGGTTGTACCATGCTAACGAACGTTTTCCACGTGCGTGGTCACACCAATCACTGAACTGAAGGAAATAAAAAACAGAGAGATCGGTGAGAGTTGTCTGGAGGTCTCGGATCTTGAAAGAGAGAGAGATGCATGTGCATGGAGACGGTCAGAGACTGACAGACAGCGATTTGGTTGTGAGGACATGGCCTGACTGTTCGTTTCGTCGTAAACGATCGTGGATTATAAGTCAGAACAATATTTTTCTCTCACATCAAACCAGCTAACAGTAATAATACACGATCGTTTCAGCCAAAACGAACAGGCTGATGGACGTTCAGTCGACAACATATGTCTACCTGTCAGCTTGGTGATCATGCCTGCTGTCAGTGGTTGAGTTCCACGTTTCTCAGGCCCCGTTTGGTAGACGAAGCCGTTTTTATTTCTCCTCCTTTCACAAAGCCGGTGGAGCAGGAAAAATCAGTTTTTTTTTCACCTGCTCCCATTGGTTCTGTGAGAGGAGGGGAGATGAGAGATAAAAACGGCTCCTGAGAAGTTGGAGCCGGTAGGAGCTCTATCAAACGAGACCAAAAACGCCTCATTCAGTTTTGAGATCCTCGTGTCGGTGCCTCTCAAATCTGAACCTTCTGCAGTTCCATCCATCAAACCAAGAAAAAAATAAAATAAAAGAAAAGCAAAACAAGCTGCTTACCTTACTGTGAACAATCCGATTCCTTTTGCAGTTCTCTGATCCTCTCATCCTGTTTAATTCTTATTAATCCCCGCTTGTATGAGCTTTTTTGGCCATTTTTAGACTCTCGATTTTAGAATTTTTCAAAAGCCAAACAACTCCCATAGGCCAAACGTCCAAAAACTTATATGACTTTTGACTTCCGGGAGCTTTTTGATTTTCCATGATGCAAAAGCTAAAGTCAAGACTTTCTAGAAAGTTCAAACAAACAGACCCTTAGGCCCTTCTCACACTCCTGGCTCCTAACCACAGTATTATAGTGCTAGTGTTCACGAAGCCATCTTATAAATCGACCTTCTATAAATCGACGCGGAGCTGATGAAGTCACCTTTTTTTTGATAGGTGAAATTACCTTTTTTTTTGTATGGATGCGTCATTTTTT
Organism: Miscanthus lutarioriparius; assembly: GCA_904845875.1. Lineage (NCBI taxonomy): Eukaryota > Viridiplantae > Streptophyta > Magnoliopsida > Poales > Poaceae > Miscanthus > Miscanthus lutarioriparius. The sequence continues at coordinate 8,970,111 of CAJGYO010000014.1, forward strand.
CGACAAAATGAAGTCGTCATTTTTTTTTGTTGTCCTGCGGTTAGGGCATCTGCAGTGTATAGGATCGACCCTGTTTCTATCCGATGATTTGATGTCACTTTGTTAAAGTGTGGCAATCTATGGAACCATACACCGGACCTATAAGTGGACCCACGGCATTAAAAAAAGATAGCCCAACCTATAGTTTTCCAAATGTGCCGGCACGGCACTACACGGCACTAGCCTGCCCCGGCACGGCACGCCTGGGCACAGCACGCTAGGCACGGCTGATGAACCGTGCCGAGCTGTGTTGTGCCACCGTGCCCGACTCCAGGCCCAGGCACATGCCGTGTCGTGCCATGCCGACTCCAGGCTCAGCTTGCCCGTGCCGGCCCATGCACTAAACTGGCAAAACCCCTCAATGAACTCAGCACAGTAATTCAAAGAGATCTAAAATGACTACCATCGGCATCAGCCACGTCGACTGGGGGGTCGGAGTCGTCGACGGGGCGAGGATCAGCAGCAGAACGACCGAAGAGCACGACAGCGTCCTCGCGGACATCATCGTCCTCATCATCTCCGGCCATCCCGCACATACGCAGCTCGTCGTTCTGGCAGTGGTCAAACTCCCTGTCGTCGTGTCGCCCGGCGCCTGGGGCCATCTCTGCTATCTCCGGTTCCTCGACGGCTGCCACAATCAATAGATAAAAAGCAGGGTTAGGTTGGGGATTAGGGTTAGGGTTTACCCTTAACTCTACGGCCGGAGCCCCGTAAACGACGACGATGAGACGGACCGATTGCACACCCCCGATACCTCAACGGAGACCGAAGCCTCGGAGGTGGCGGCAGCCAGCGATGTGGACGACGGACAGATGACGAAGATGCGGCGAGGATGTCGAGAATGAGGCTCAATCGACATTCAGGGATGAAGAATAAGGGAACAGATGGAGATTGAGGGCGGGAACCATCGGATCTGAGGGAGAAGAGGGAGATTGAGGGCGGAGAGGGAGAAGAGGGAACCACCGGCCACCGGAACTGACCCCTTACCCGTCGGAAGACTCCATGGTGACGGCGTCGAGGAGCCCAGGTTACGAGTGCGGCGAGCAGGCGAGGAGCTAGGGTTACGAGTGCGGCGAGGAGCGGGCGAGCGACAGAGTGAGCGGGGAGAGCCGGAGAGGAGAGGGCGAGAGGCTAGGGTTACGAGTGAGGGGAGTGGGGAGAACGACCGCATCGGGCGGCTTATATACCGGACCCCCTGGCCGCCTGGCGATCCAACGGCTCACGCCCCGCCTCCGCGATCCGACGGCTGCGAGCCGTGCCTGCCCCGTGCCTGGGCCGGCACTACGGGCTGACCTTTCGGCCCAGGCACGGGCACGGCTACGGGCCGGGCCAGGCACGGGCACGGGCGAGCCCGGGCCGTACTGGGCTAGGGCCATGGTTTTTCGCACCGGGCCCGTGCCAGCCCGTTTCGCGTGGCCCATTTGGAAATTTATAGCCCAACCACATCTGAAACTTCTCCGACGGCCGGCCTCGCTTCTCCTCCACCATGCCGGTCTCGCCTCCGCTCCTCCAACAAGCCTAGCCACGGTGCCTCCTCCATGTCCGACATCCACCGCCCCCACTCTACCTGCCACTGCGACGATCTGTCGGACGAGGAGCTCGCGGTCGGCGTCGCTCCTGGACACCGTCGCCGCTCTTCCACCACACCGCCCTGCGCTCCCATCTCCTACCCCGTCCTATCCTTGCGAGGTGGTCACACACCAAATCCGACGGGGACAGCGAGAGCTTGACATCGAGACCTCCTACACACACTGGTAGCAGGGGCGTCGTCGTTTGGGCAGGGCCGGAGCAGCAGGAGAGAGAACGGTGGATGGGAGCGGGTTCTATCCATGGGAGCAGTTTTTTCAACGAACCAGGGACACAATGTATGAACCCGGCTCCATAAAACATAGGACCGGTATAGAACCGCCCACTGCGGACGCTCTTACTCTAGCATGAAGCGCAGCAGCAACTAAGGAGCTCTCCTCCTAAACGGGCCCTAATACATGAAAGGAAACCAAACCCACTCTGCCTGCAACGACACAGGTCCATTCGATAGCCCTTTTTCCCCCCCCCCCCTTGCTTATAGTTATAGGAGAGTGGCAAAAGGGTGGCCGGCCCAAGTAGTGGCAAAAGTTTGGTCGCAGCACCGAGGAAAGCAGAGCTGTCTCCAGCAGGAAACAGGGAGGAAATCTACACAAGTAGTGGCACTCGTGGCCGTCGCCATCGCCGTCGCCTGCACAAATCCGGCGCCTTTTGCTCCTCCATCTCAGTCCCTGTCCGCCTCCGAGCTCCCAACGCGAAGCGGCGGCGGCGGCGGGGCGAGCGGGAGGACAAGAAGCGGACTCGTCTTTTCCCCCCTTCGCTTCGCGCGTACCCCACTTCAGTTCAGTCCTCCCGCGGGCGGTGCCGTCGACGGCGCCGGCATTGTACTTCTGCTGCGCAGGTGAGTTGCCGTCCTGGAGATCTCTCTTCCTCCTCAATTTGTTCACTTGGAGGCTCGCTGGGTGTCCGTGGTCCGAGATCCGTCCGGATTTTGGGGGTTTAGATCCGTCCTGGCCGCTGCATTGACCGCCGCCGGTAACAGTAGCCTTTCCGGTGGCTGCTTGGCGCGAGATTCTGGGTACATTTAGACCTAGTAGACGGTGAAGTTATCTCTCACACTAAAATCGTCTGGACAATGCTGGTTCTTGCAACCCAAGCTCTTTAATCTTGGATCTGGCCCGTCGTCAACTTTGGTTCAGTATGCTTCGTCCTTCGAGGAACAAATCTGGGCTGTGCTTGAGCTGTTAATCTGTTATTAGGTCTGATGTTCTTCAACTAAATGCTTGAGTAATGTTAGTTTAGGTTTACAGTCGGAGAAGGATCTGTCCAGTGCTTGCTGTCATTTATTAGAATGTCAACACGCACACGCCAACTTTTGTTCATGGCATCTGCGCCTTCATTCATTATATATATGCCATGCCTGTTCGCTTGCTCGTAAACGATCGTAAATTTCCAGCCGGAAACAGTGTTTTTCTCTCACACCAAACCAGCCAGCAGTAAATAATCCACGATACGATACGGCCTCCCGAACAGCAGTAAATATCTTCAGATGCTTGATTTCACTTTTTTCTCTGTGGCTCACTACCTTTTTTGAACAATTATTAATTCAGTTGGGCATCACTGACGTCCGCCTCCAATGCCCATCCTACCTGCTTGAACAACTGATACTGTGATACAGCCATACAGGGGTCGCTTGTGTCCCATTTTCAGTCTAATAAAGTGGTCAGCCATCAGTGGTTTGGTAAGCCCCAGGCAGCACACGGTTTTTTCTTGGATTCCTGTGGGATGCCCTACTGGTGGTTCTTAGCTGTGGTTATGTTTGGATTCTTTCTCAACTTGATCAGACAACAGAGTCAAATTGCACGAGAATACATGATGACAGAAAGCATGTGCCATGTGCTCTTGTCTGTGAAGCTGGTTGTTTGCATTTTCTCTAGATATTTTGTGTGCAGTGTGGACAGGCCAGATTGTGAGTGCTAGATCGTCTGGTTTTCCTGATCCATGGTGCTCTGGCACACCTTGAAATATAGGCCTAAATGGCACCACAGAACATGGTTCTGGCCTTTTGGGGTCCCAGATCCTGATAGAATAGTAATGCCACTTGCCAGGGGTTATGACCACATGCTATTTGTTTAAGCAGTAGTGGCCTGAGAACCTTACTAAACTAGTTTAGTATTGGGCACACTATGAGCTTTCTGGGTCCAAATCATGACATTGATGTGGAAGTAGTATGGTTGTCTGGAATCACTGGGGGGGTCAGTTACATTGTCATATTTGGACATAGTGCCCACCACTCACTAGTTTCACGCATATTTCCATTTGCTAGGTTCTTGGGCAGTTGGGCTCAAACATATTTCCTGTAACCTTTGTGTCTCAAAGTTCTTGAATTTTGAATACAACACTCTTATGCTATAAATTTTTATTATTACAGCCATCACTTTTCGGAGAAAATGGTTGCAGCAGCCTTTACAGTGGATTTGGACAAGCCTCTAGTATTCCAGGTAGCATAACTCTACCTTTCTTCAAGTTTTATTTAATTTGAAATTTGATCATTAAAATGTCTTGCAGTGTAACATCACTGAAGAGCATACTTTATTTTCCAATCCTGTCTTTATACACGCACACACATACATGTTCTTTTGATGTACCAGCAGTACATCTTATATATCAAAACTTCGTTATACAGATGGTTTCCAATGAAATAGATAATCTCTAGTCAGCTGCCTAGAGTACATATGACCAAAAGTCCGGTTGTTAAAAATAATTACTGGCTATTAGTTTCTGTTGTCTATTTCTATTTCTCATGTAGATTTTGCCATTATTTACATGTCTGAGAATGGCGAATCACTTTATTTTCACGAGGTCACTTACTGACTACTATGCACACCTTACAAAACGCAAAATTTTTTATTGCTGATTTGATGCCTGGAAGCATATGAAATTTTTTAGGTTGGCCATCTAGAGGAGCAGTATCAGGAGTGGGTTCACCAGCCGATTGTTAGCAAGGAAGGGCCACGATTTTTTGAAAATGATATATTGGAGGTGAATATATTCGATTTGTTGCATTGCATAGCATTTGAAACCCTGAATACTGTGATCTGATGATTGGTTCATTGTTCAGTTCTTAACCCGCACGAAATGGTGGGCAGTTCCTCTTATCTGGTTGCCTGTTGTCTGTTGGTGCCTGAGTACTTCTATCCAGATGGGCAGTACAATTACAGATGTAGCTATGATGATTGTGTTTGGAATATTTCTGTGGACACTGATCGAATATGTGCTACACGATTCTTGTTCCACATAAAACCAAAAAGTTACTGGTAACATATTCTTCTAATATGCTCAAGTCAAACTATATGAGTTGAGCTAATCACTGCCATTTGATATGTTGCAGGGGAAACACAGCGCATTATCTTCTTCATGGATGCCATCACAAGCATCCGATGGATGGACTTCGACTTGTCTTTCCACCAGCTGCCGCAGCTATTTTGTGCTTTCCGGTAAATAATCTTCCTTATGTGTTACGTACAAGGGTATGGGTATCTACTGTTGACAAATTTCAGATTTCCACAACACTAATGTTGAGATTACTTACTAGTTACTACATTTGTTCAATATTGCATCCGAATCCTTTTTCCTCAAGCTGGTTCAAGTGCCCTGTTTGTACATGAAAATCATCACATTTTCAAGCTAATCAGAATTTCCTTTAACTTTGTTAACTTTCAGTTGGACATCGATAATTTTTAATGCTTTTTTTTTCTGAACTGTTCATATAGTTCTGGAACATGATCAAGCTATTTTCGACCCCGTCTACAACACCTGGCCTGTTTGGAGGTGGCCTGTTGGGTTACGTGATCTATGATTGCACACACTACTACCTGCATCATGGCCAGCCATCATCAGATCCTGCAAAATATCTCAAGGTTCTTTCTTCATTCTCATTTCTGAACCTTATCCAACCAGTCACCTGTGTCATGTTACACTCAGACTACCCTTTGCTGTACCTCAGAAGTACCATCTCAACCATCACTTCAGAATTCAAACCAAGGGCTTTGGAATAACTTCGACCCTGTGGGATCATGTATTTGGCACGCTGCCTTCTACCAAAACTGTCGACAAGAACATTTGATTTTGACTGGATCTTCTGCTTTGCAAAGCCTTATAGTGAGGTTAGGCTTGCTCGCATTGCCTGTGTCCACTTTCTAAGGCCAACTTTCCTGTTCCATCATGTAGATTTGCCTTTGGCAGTGCCTTCTCTTTTTTTTTTCTAGCAGAGGACTTATAAATCATCAATTGCAGATTATTCATGATTGGTGGAGGTTTTGTTGGATAAATTGCTATCCAGTTTCTGATTCTAATCCATGGACCAACTTTGAATGTGATCACCAGTTGCTGGCTCGCAGATGCGACTGAAGGTCTTGTCCGATCCATGGTCCTTCCAAGAGCAGTTTCGTTTCAAGTCAAGTCCATCAGCGGTCGTTCAGATTATGTTAGTGCCAGCTGTTAGATCAGCATGTATGTACAGAGTTCTCTTCACTAGTACCGTAGCCTCTGTACTGGGCTGTTGGTAGCCTATGTCTGCATAATTTTTGCTACAAGTAATTGCTTGACAGGTCGAACTTTCCCCATTATATTTATATTTTAGTATATATAAGCCAAGTTTTGTCATGTGAATATGGGCGGCCTACTATTATAGCCACCTGTTCTGCTCCCAATTTCTGACCTGAAGGCAGCAGGGATGTTTCGCCTTACTTGGGATTATGTGTGTGATCTTATTTGGCTTAAAATTTCTGAAAGTGCATCTCGGTTCATCAGTTTGGTTCTACATCTTGAATCAGCATGCATTTGAGTGGCCGTTGGTAGCTACAGCTTCCGATTTTACCCTCAAACAAACTCTACTTTCGTTGCCTAAATGCATTTTTTTTTCAAACTTCACAAAGTTTGGAACCAACCTTTTCAGACGACCCTTTGAGGATCTACATAAAATCCATGGATTTGGCCTCTACCCCCGTTTCAAACCTCAATGGTGATTTTACCTCTGTTTTTTTAACTTTGTGATTTTATCCTCAATATTTTCAAATGAATGAGCCGTCTACCCCTACTTTCTAACACTGTTGGTAATGCTTAGATTAAATGATAAAAAAATAGAAAAGAAAAGGCAGGTGGACCAAAACAGTAATCGTCCTGTTCGTTTGGTTTATAAGCCGTACTTTTTTAGCCAACGAATAGTATTTTTCTTACAACAAATCAGTCAACGATACTTTCAACCATGGTTTATCAGCGAAGCGAACAGGACCAATGCTCCTGGGAGTTTCCTACAGTCGCTCGAAGCGTTGAACCGGCCTTCACTCGCGAAATTGTGTCAGGCCTCGGGTGCGGCTTAGCGTTCCGACGCAACGCGGCTCCAGGCGGCGGCGCGGCTGCGGGCGGCAGAGCTCCCTCTCCCTGCCCCCCCTCACCCTACGTCTCGCGCTGGCTGCATCAGGAGCGCCGCGCGGGCTGCATCAGCCGCGGGGCTCGCCCACCGCCTTGCCCACCTCCCCCCGGCTAGCTGGTGGTGGCCTCGACGTACGCCCCTGCGTCCGACCTGCTTCGGGACAGCCACCATGGAAGTCCTCAAATCTCCTCCGTCTTGTCCTCCCCGACTACTGGTGCCGTCGCCATGACTCGAGGAAGCTCGCCGGTGCCGAGGGCCGGGCTGTCGTGGCCTCCTCAAGTGGCGCCGTCGGCCGCCCCCGTCCAGACAGGGCCCTGGCTGCCCCGTGCGCCGCTGTCCAGCCAGTGCCCCCTCCTCTGCAGAGAGCTCCGATCGGCTTGGCATGGTCATGCCCCGGCCAGCCAGTGGCTAGGCACGCCCGCCCAGCCTGCAGTGGCCGCGGCCGGCCAACCCACAGCCAAGCCACGACCGGCTAGAGGCTGGTGCCGGCCGGCCAATGGGGCCAGGCGCGGTTTGTCCGCCCACCACCTGTTCGAGCAAATGACCGTGTGGCTCTCTGTTCCAGCAAATGGCCGCGCGGCTCGTTAATGCTTGCTTGCTTGTTGGCCGGAGCACATGTACAGAAGAATCTGTTTCTTGCTTGCTGCTTAGAGAGAGGATCCGTAAGGAGGCTATTGATGCTTGCTTGCTTTTTTACTTTGCGTAGGGATGAGGAACAACTGCTTCTTGGTTTTTGAGGATGAATAGATGCTGCTAGTTGAAAGGAGCAGGGATTACTGCTGCTTGCTCAAATGTTTCACTGAACATATGTGCTTAAGCCCCTTTTTTTCAGATCTTGAGCTGATGTGGCTCTCTCAAAGAGTCTATAAATGCACGGTACTTAAAAAAAAACAAACATTGTTCCACCCTGAACTGAAAAATCACTCAGAAAAGAGAAACACACAAAGAAGCAAATAAATAAATTGGAGATAAAAACAAAAAAGTAAATAAATAAATTGGAGATGCGAGGGGTTGAACCCCGTACCTTTAATTATGCATATAATAACGCTCTACCAATTGAGCTACATCCCCAACTTTCATATAGTTTTGCAATGTAATTTTTTTTCATTTGACCGTAGACCATAATCGAAAAAGTGTAGTGCATATGAATGCAGGGCTTTAGTTTCACTGGTACAAAATCGTTCTTTCGCTACCACCGATTAGATAAGTACTTACAGGTCCGATAATTATTAGACCCGGCGTCCGTCCGGATGGACGGACCAACCCGTTCGTCCGCATCACGCGTTGCGCGCCTCTGTCCCACTCTGCCTTGCTGCTCCTTCCACAATATCCACGGTGTGGCGAGAGATCTGGTGGTGGTAGGGGCTACAGCGCCAGCTGCTAGGGCTGCGTGTCTTGAATCATGCGAGGAGTTGAACCCCGTACCTTGAATCATGCGTATTTTCACGCTCTACCAATTGAGCTACATCGTCAATGTTTGTTTCATTTAGAAATATATTAATTTTAATTATTTTACTTGTACCGGTAAATCTCACCATATAATCGATAATGCAAAAAGTGACTTCACTCGAATATGGCTTTCACCGGTACAAAATACTTCCATCATGTTTGGACGACTAGTTTTATATCCAAACACCAGTGTAAAATTAGAGCCCACAAATCTTCCAAATTGATCTCGAAAACCTTGTTTGGATGGACTGTAAAATAAAAAGGCTCACACCGGTAATTAGCCCTTCCACCTAGGCAAAAATAATCATCTCCTTAGCCCACACTAATAGCACGAAGGATGTCGGTCTCATCCTCCGCTCCTCAAGTCGTTGTTGTCCGCGCACCGCGGCGCTTTAGGTCTCTGTCATGGCGAGCACTCCATTCCTCCACCCTCCGTTCTCCTTCTCATGCCTCTACTAGATCCCGATTCCCATCACTCAATTCTTGGTGCCGTGCAATTTTGGTCTCGATCTATGCTACTCGATGCTTTAATTTACACAACTGCCATCCTAGATTGACATTGAGCAGTGCAAAGGGCAACAAGGATGCAGGGGATGGCATGGCCTCGGCGGAGCTTGTAGTTTGCATCACGGGCGATGAGAAATTTCGGCGTATCACCACAGCTAGAACATCAAAACTTCGATTCGTTTTGGTTGAAGACGCAGGGAGTTGAACATTGTAATGCATTTTGTGAGATAAAATAGTAAATAAATTTTTTTGGACCATTATTTAGAGAAAAAAGAGAATAAAAAGAACTTTCTGCGCATCAGCCCAGATGGAACATCAGAACTTCGATTCGATTTGGTTGGAGACGCGAGGAGTTGAACATCGTTAGGCATTCTAAGAGAAAAAAAGAGTAAATACAGAGAGGATAAAAAAGTGAAAAAAAAAGATTTCAGACCATTACGAATTCTTAGATAAAAAAGAGTAAATACAAATTTTGGAGATGCGAGGAGTTGAACCCTGTACCTTGAATCATGCGTATTTTCATGCTCAACCAATTTAGCTATATCCCCAACTTTTGTTTCATTTATAAATATAATGAATTTTGATTATTTTACTTCTACCGGTAAATCTCACCGTATAACCGATAATGCAAAAAGTGACTTCACTCAAATATGGCTTTCACTGGTACAAAATCCTTCCATCATGTTTGGGCGGCTGGTTTTATACCCAAACACTGGTGTAAAATTGAAGCCCACAAATCTTCCAGAATGATCTCGAAAACCTTGTTTGTATGGACTGTAGAATAAAAAGGCTCACACCGGTAATTGACCCCTACACCTAGGCAAAAATAATCATCTCTTTAGCCCATACTAATAACACAAAGGATGTCAGTCTCATCCTCCGCTCCTCAAGTCATCGCTGTCCGCGCACCGCGGCGCTTCATGTCTCTGTCATGGTGAGCTCTCCCTCCTTCCACCCTCCCTTCTCCTTCTCTTGCCTCTACTAGATCCCGATTCCCATCACTCAATTCTTGGTGTCAATGCAATTTTGGTCTCGATCTGTGCTGCTCGATGCTTTAATTTAAACAACTGCCATCCTGGATTGACATCGAGCCATGCAAAGGGTGGCGTGGCCTCGGCGGAGCTTGCAGTTTACATCACAGGCGATGAGAAATTTCGGCGTATCAGCACAGCTGGAACATCAAAACTTCGATTCGACTTGGATGAAGACGCGGGGAGTTGAACATTGTAATGCATTTTGAGAGAAAAAAAAGAGTAATTAAATTTTTTTGGACCGTTATTGAGAGAATAAAAAAGAAAATAAAAAGAAATTTCTGTGCATCAGCACAGCTAGAACATCAAAACTTCGATTCGATTTGGCTGGAGACGCGAGGAGTTGAACATCGTTAGGCATTCTAAGAGAAAAAAAAGAGTAAATACAAAAAGTAAAAAAAAAAGATTTCGGACCGTTATGAATTCTTAGAAAAAGAAGAGTAAATAAAAAACTTTGGAGATGTGAGGAGTTGAACACCGTACCTTGAATCATGCGTATTTTCATGCTCTAACAATTGAGCTACATCCCCAACATTTGTTTCGTTTACAAATATAATTAATTTTTATTATTTTACTTGTACTGGTAAATCTCGCCGTATAACCGATAATGCAAAAAATGACTTCACTCGAATATGGCTTTCACCAGTACAAAATCCTTCCATCATGTTTGGACGGCTGGTTTTATATCCAAACACCGGTGTAAAATTGGTGCCCACAAATCTTCCAGATTGATCTCGAAAACCTTGTTTGGTGTACTGTAAAATAAAAAGGCACACACCGGTAATCATCTCCTTAGCCCACACTAAAAACACGAAGGATGTCGGTCTCATCCTCCACTCAAGTCGTCGTTGTCCACGCACCGCGATGCTTTAGGTCTCTGTCATGGCGAGCTCTCCCTCCCTCCACCCTCCGTTCTCCTTCTCTTGCCTCTGCTTGATCCCGATTCCCATCCCTCAATTCATGCTGCCGATGCAATTTTGTTCTCGATTTGTGCTGCTCGATGCTTTAATTTACGCAACTGCCATCCTGGATTGACATCGAGCTGTGCAAAGGGCAACAAGGATGCAGGGGATGACATCGCCTCAGCGGAGCTTGCAGTTTGCATCACGGGCGATGAGAAATTTCGGCGTATCAGCACAGCTGGAACACCAATACTTCGATTTGATTTGGTTGAAGATACGGGAAGTTGAACATTGTAATGGATTTTGAGAGAAAAAAAGAGTAAATAAATTTTTTGGACCATTATTGTGAGAAAAAAGAGAAAATAAAAAGAAATTTCTGCGCATCAGCACTGCTGGAACATCAAAACTTTGATTCGATTTGGTTGGAGACACGAGGAGTTAAACATTGTTAGGCATTCTAAGAGAAAAGAGTAAATACAGAAAGGATAAAAAAGTAAAAAATAAGATTTTGGACCGTTATGAATTCTTAGAGAAAAAAGAGTAAATATTTTTTTTTGAGATGCGAGTAGTTGAACCCTGTACCTTGAATCATGCAAATTTTCATGCTTTACAAATTGAGCTACATCGCCAATGTTTGTTTCATTTATAAATATAATTACTTTTAATTATTTTACTTGTACGGTAAATCTGACCGTATAACAGATAATGCAAAAACTGACTTCACTCGAATATGGTTTTCACCAGTACAAAATACTTCCATCATGTTTGGACGGCTGGTTTTATATCCAGACACCAGTGTAAAATTGGAGCCCACAAATCTTCCAGATTGATCTCGAAAACCTTGTTTGGATGGACTGTAAAATAAAAAGGCTCACACCGGTAATTAGCCCACACACCTAGGTAAAAATAATCGTCTGCGTAGCCCACACAAAAAATACGAAGGTTGTCAGTGTCATCCTCCGCTCCTCAAGTCGTTGTTGTCCACACACCGCGGCGCTTTAGGTCTCTGTCATGGTGAGCTCTCCCTCCCTCCACCCTCCGTTATCCTTCTCTCGCCTCTACTAGATCTCGTTTCCCAACCCTCAATTCCTGGTGCCGATGCAATTTTGGTCTTGATCTGTGCTGCTCGATGCTTTAATTTACACAACTGCCTTCCTGAATTGACATCAAGCCAGGCAAAGGGCAACAAGTATGCAGGGGATGGCATGGCCTCGGCGGAGCTTGCAGTTTGCATCACGGGCGACAAGAAATTTCGGCATGTCAGCACAGCTGGAACATCCAAACTTCGATTCGATTTGGTTGAAGACGCGGGGGATTGAACATTGTAATGCATTTTGAGAGAAAAAAGAGTAAATAATTTTTTTAGAGTGTTATTGAGAGAAAAAAGAGAAAATAAAAAGAAATTTCTGTGCATCAGCACAGCTGGAACATCAAAACTTCGATTCGATTTGGTTGGAGACACGAGGAGTTGAACATCGATAGGCATTCTAAGAGAAAAAAATGTAAATACAGAGAGGATAAAAAAGTAAAAAAAGATTTTGGACCGTTATGAATTCTTAGAGAAAAAAGAGTAAATAAAAAATTGTCGAGATGCGAGGAGTTGAACCCCGTTCCTAGAATCATGCATATTTTCACGCTCGGCCAATTGAGCTACATCCCCAACTTTTGTTTCATTTAAAATATAATTCATTTTAGTTATTTTACTTGTACTCGAATTTGACTTTCACTGGTACAAAATCCTTCCATCATGTTTGGGCGGCTGGTTTTATATCCAAACACTGGTGTAAAATTAGAGCCCACAAATCTTCCAGATTGATCTCGAAAACCTTGTTTGGATGGACTGTAAAATAAAAAGGCTCACACCGGTAATTAGCCCTTACACCGAGATAAAAATAATCATCTGCTTAGCCCACACTAAAAATAAGAAGGATGTCGGTCTCATCCTCCGTTGCTCGAGTCGTCGTTTCCGTGCAGCGCGACGCTTCAGTCTCTGTCATGGCGAGCACTCCATTCCTCCACCCTCCGTTCTCCTTCTCATGCCTCTACTAGATCCCGATTCCCATCCCTCAATTCTTGGTGCCGTTGCAATTTTGGTATCGATCTGTGCTACTTGATGCTTTAATTTACACAGCTGCAATCCTGGATTGACATCGAGCCGTGTAAAAGGCAACAAGAATGCAGGGATGGCATGGTTCGGCGGAGCTTGCAGTTTGCATCACGGGCGATGAGAAATTTTGGTGTATCACCACAGGTAGAACATCAAAACTTCGATTCGATTTGGTTGAAGATGCGGAGAGTTGAACGTTGTAATGCATTTTGAGAGTGAAAAAATAGTACATTTAAAATTTTTGGACCGTTGTTGAGAGAAAAAAAGAGAAAATAAAAAGAAATTTCAGCGCATCAGCACAGCTGGAACATCAAAACTTCGATTCGATTTGGTTGGAGACGCGAGGAGTTGAACATCGTTAGGCATTCTAAGAGAAAAAGTGTAAACACAGAGAGAATAAAAAAGTAAAAAAAAGATTTCGGACCGTTACGAATTCTTAGAGAAAAGAGTAAATAAATTTTTTTGGAGATGCGAGGAGTTGAACCCCGTACCTTGAATCATGCGTATGTTCACGCTCTACCAATTGAGCTACATCCCCAATGTTTGTTTCATTCATAAATATAATTAATTTTAATTATTTTACTTGTACTCGAATATGACTTTCACCGGTACAATCCTTCCATCATGTTTGGACGGCTGGTTTTATATCCAAACACCAGTGTAAAATTGGAGCCCACAAATCTTCCAGATTGATGTCGAAAACCTTGTTTGGATGGACTGTAAAATAAAAAATGCACACACTGGTAATTAGCCCTCACACCAAGATAAAAATAATCGTCACCTTAGCCCACACTAAAAACACGAAGGATGTCGGTCTCATCCTCCGCTCCTCAAGTCGTCATTGTCCACGCACCGCAACACTTTGGTTTATGTCATGGCGAGCTCTCCCTCCCTCCACCCTCCGTTCTTCTTCTCTTGCCTCTGCTAGATCCTGATTCTCATCCCTCAATTCTTGGTGCCGATGCAATTTTGGTCTCGATCTGTGCTGCTCGATGCTTTAATTTACACAACTGTCATCCTGGATTGACATCGAGCCGTGCGAAGGGCAACAAGGATCTAGGGATGGCATCGCCTCGGCGGAGCTTGCAGTTTGCATCATGGGCGATGAGAAATTTTGACGTATCAGCACAGCTGGAACACCAAAACTTTGATTCGATTTGGTTGAAGACACGGGAAGTTGATCATTGTAATGCATTTTGAGAGAAAAAAGTGTAAATAATTTTTTGACCATTATTGAGAGAAAAAAGAGAAAATAACAAGAAATTTCTGCGCATCAGCACAGCTGGAACATCAAAACTTCCATTCGATTTGGTTGGAGACGCGAGGAGTTGAACATTGTTAGGCATTCTAAGAGAAAAAAAAGAGTAAATACAGAATGGATAAAAAAGTAAAAAAGAGATTTTGGACCGTTATGAATTCTTAGAGAAAAAAGAGTAAATAAAATTTTTTGGAGATGGGAGGAGTTGAAACCCGTACCTTGAATCATGCGTATTTTCACGCTCTACCAATTGAGCTACATCCCCAATGTTTGTTTCATTAATAAATATAATTAATTTTAGTTATTTTACTTGTACCGGTAAATCTCACCGTATAACCAATAATGCAAAAAGTGACTTCACTCGAATATGGCTTTCACTGGTACAAAATCCTTCCATCATGTTTGGACGGCTGGTTTTATATTCAAACAGCGGTGTAAAATTGGAGCCCACAAATCTTCCACATTGATCTCGAAAACCTTGTTTGGATGGACTGTAAAATAAAAAGGCTCACACTAGTAATTAGCCCTTACACCTAGATAAAAATAATCGTCTGCTTAGCCCACACTAAAAACACGAAGGATGTCGGTCTCATCCTCTGCTCCTCGAGTCGTTGTTGTCCGCGCACCATGGCGCTTCAGGTCTCTGTCATGGCGAGCACTCCATTCCTCCACCCTCCGTTCTCCTTCTCATGCCTCGACTAGATCCCGATTCCCATCCCTCAATTCTTGGTGCCGATGCACTTTTGGTCTCGATCTGTGCTACTTGATGCTTTAATTTACGCAACTGCCATCCTGGATTGACATCGAGCCATGCAAAAAAGCAACAAGGATGCAGGGATGGCATGGCCGTGGCGGAGCTTGCAGTTTGCATCACGGGCGATGAGAAATTTCAGCGTATCAGCACAGCTGGAACATCAAAACTTCGATTCGATTTGGTTGAAGACGGGAGGAGTTGAACATTGTAATGTATTTTGAGAGAAAAAAAGATTCAATAAAAAGTTTTGGACCGTTATGAGAGGAAAAAGATTAAATAAAAAGAAATTTCGGTGGATCAGCACAGCTGGAACATCAAAACTTCGGTTCGATTTGGTTGGAGACGCGAGGAGTTGAACATCATTAGGCATTCTAAGAGAAATGTGATGTTTCTATTTAGTTTCCTGTCCTTGCTTCTATTTAATTTTTTTATTTTTGTTTCCTTTGTTATTTTCAATTTTTTTATTTTTTAACATTTATACATTTTTAATTTCTTTTTTTATATGTTTCACTTTTTTATTTATAGATACACGTGATGTTCATGTAGTATATATGTAATGTTTTATGATGTATTTTTTGATGTCTGTGAGTAGAAATGTGATATTCTACTATGTATTTTATGATGTTCAATAAGCGTACATTGATGTTCTAGGATATATTTTATGATGTTCGGTAGCATTTTTCTTCTTTTTATTTGACTTTAATTAATTGCTTCACTAATTTTAATATTTTATTTTTTATTTCATGATATTTTGTGATGTTCATGTAGTATACAGATGATGTTCTATGCTATATTTTTGTGATGTTCGTGTAATGTTAATGGGATGGTCTACGATGTATTTGTGATGTTAGGTAGTATACATTTGATGTTCTAGGATATATTTTTTTGATGTTCAATAGCTTTTTTTCTTCTTTTTATTTGACTATAATTAATTACTTTGCTAATTTTGTTATTTTATTTTACATTTCATGCTATATGTAATGTTCACGTAGTATACATATGATGTTCTATGATATAATTTGTGACGTTCTACAATGTATTTGTGATGTTCCGTACCATTTTTTCTTCTTTTTATTTGACTATAATTAATTACTTTACTAATTTTATTTATTTTTTATTTTACATTTCATGACATATGTGATGTTCACTTAGTATACATATGATGTTCTATGCTATTTTTGTGATGTTCGTGTAGTGTTAATGTGATGTTCGATGATTATCTTTAAATACATGTTCATCATGAGATAAATGTTTGTTAAAATTTTTTATCGAAATGTATCCATGTGGTGCAATCTGGATACTTGGTTTAGGAGCTATGACTTTTTTACTTAAAAAAGCATGGGATATGTGCTGATATTAGCAATTTTGGATCTACTGCATGGCTGCTATCATGTTGGGTTGGTTGGCTGCGTGGGGCGTGGGCCTGAACGGCAAGGCCGGCCGAAATACAAGAGAAATGGCCCAATTTCGAAAATAATAATTGGGGGGGCTGGCTGCTGACCCAGTCGGCGTATACGCCGCCCCCTGCCCCTACAGCTTTATTAACAATAAAAAGAGGAGTTCGAAGAAACCAAGATACAAAGCCAGGAACAAATGAAGAAACAAAAAAAGGAGATAAAAAAGAGGCGGCTAACCAGCAGCTATAACAGATTGTGGATCCATAAGTCAACCAAATGTGCTACACTCTAATATACATATCTACATTCTAATGTACAACCTTTATTTTTTATACAACAACCTTTGTACTTCCCTTGGCCTATGCAAATCAAGTGCTTGCCACCGTGTACACCCCACGTTAATTACTCACAGGCACCAATATGTTGTTACATATTGTCTAACACCTCCTTTCAAACTTAACTGCACTAGGTTAAGATTGGTCGAAATTCTTGAGGTGTTGTACTGCCAGTCGTTTCCAATACCAAGGCAGCAGCTAGCCTGACAATATATGAGGTGAAGTAAAGGTGGCCCTAGTGGCTGAAGGTGAACCCATCCATCACTTATAGTAGTTTTTGCAACTGCTCGCCACAAGTGTATACACAGATCGCTATCAAGTTACTATGATCTAGTAGTACCAGTATTAGATGCCGTGTTAGTCAGACTTGGATGCCACTGTACATACATTTGACAGTCATGCATAGGGGAGCATGCAGTTACTGCTTGTTCAACCAATAAAGGAGAAAAGTTCAGCTATAAGGTTGCTTCGATGAAGGTGTATACCTTCTATTTTGTATATATTTAACTCATGTTGAGAGAAATAAAATAATAGAGTGAAGTCCATTGACCCCTTGAACTTGTCGAATCCAAAAACTCCCTACACTCGAAAAAAAAATCTTACACTCTCTAAGGGTGGTTGAGTCATGTCATCCTTTTTAGTTAAACAAGAGTAAATTTCACTCACGGACCTCGAATTTGTCTCAAGACTAACTGCTAAGAATTCTTAATTATGAACCCAAGCTAGTTGTTTAATAAGCTCACTGAACTTCTGTTGGTGAATTTAAGGTGCTTTCCACCAAGCATGGCAGCAGCTATAGCCAGCCCATATATGAGGTGAACTGAAGCTGGCCGCGATGGCTGAAGATGAGCCCATGCATCCATCACTTATAGTAGTTTTTGCAAAGGCTCGCCACAAATGTATACACAGATCGCCATCAAGTTACTATGATCTAGTAGTATTAGATGCCGTGTTAATGAGACTCAGATGCCAATGTATATATTTGGCAGACATGCATAGAGGAGCATGCAGTTGCTGCTTGTTCAACCAATAAAGGCGAAAACTTCGTCCATAAGGTTCCTTCGATGAAGGTGTATACGGTTTTTTTATATATTTAACTCGTGTTGAGAGAAATAAAAAAATTGAGTGAGGTCCATTTGAGCCCTTGAACTGTTGTTGCCGAGTCTGAAAACTCTCTACACTCAGAAAACAAAAATCCTATGTTCTCTAACTTTCAAAATTGACAAAATCACCACACCTTAGAGCAATGTAAGGATTGAAGATGGATAGATGATCTTATTATTGAGAGAAATATAGTAATATATTAAATTAAAAAAGACTACATTGGAGATGCGAGGAGTTGAATCCCGTACCTCTAACTATGCAAAGCTTAGCGCTCTACCAATTGAGCTACATCCCCAACTTTAATCTATTTTTCAATATAAATAAGCTTGCTTATGAATACGGCTTTCACCAATCATTTTGTGAAACTGAAATACATGACTGAACCAAACATGTATTTGGCCATCCAGAACTGAAGAATTAGCCAGAGTAGTTGTGCTTTCTGATGTGCGCTGCAGGTTGCGCGCATATGTCTCTGACGAGAGATAAATAAATGAAGGTTATTTCCTTTTTCATTTACTAAGAAGATTATTAAGGAGGTGATACATATGAGATTATTTTCTGAATTTAGTAGCATACAGCCTCCTTATCACCAAACATCAATATTATTTACCATTGACATGCATGGACGATCACAGTGTTTACTCGATTGGATTTATTTTTATTTTATCCACGGAATCAACTGAAGCGGTAGACAACAAGCTAGCTAGTCACCCTCTCAGAAGACAGAAGTGATTGAGATGCATGACGCCTAGTTTACTTTGGGCAGAAGACGACGTGGTAGTCGCTGTCGGCCTTGCAGCTGTGGACCTTGCCCTCGCCGGGGCGGTGGTTGGCGTCGGGGCAGCCGGGGTTCCTGCACCGAATCGTGTGGACCTCGCCGTCGCACCTGAAGTCTATGGGCAGGTTGTGTTAGCTAATCTACTGCCAACACAGTAGAGGAAGGCGGCGCCGACTTAGCTGCCTGCTGTGTGTGAACACAGCAAAGGAAGGCGGCGCCGACTTTGCTCCCTGCTGTGATACAGTAGCCGCTGTAGGTGCAGACGCCGCACGGCTCACCTACAGCACTGTAGGAACAGGCAGTGGCCGGCGCAGAGTCAGCCCTGTCAGGTTATCTAGTTACTGTGCCAGCATGGGCGCTGCACATGGACTAGATAGTTAGAGTTGTATAAATAGACATGTATGGCAACTCAGTAAAGCGAGCTC
Organism: Miscanthus lutarioriparius; assembly: GCA_904845875.1. Lineage (NCBI taxonomy): Eukaryota > Viridiplantae > Streptophyta > Magnoliopsida > Poales > Poaceae > Miscanthus > Miscanthus lutarioriparius. The sequence continues at coordinate 8,989,155 of CAJGYO010000014.1, forward strand.
AGATTTGCCATCACACAGACAGGGCTTCGGCCAACGCTGTTGCCTTGTATTGTGCGTGCTTGCTCTGTTCTCCTTTCCTCTTCTAACTCGATCCGTAGTGTGTGGGTACGGACAACGCCGGTACGTGGTCTGCACGGCTAGTGGGTGCTCGGCAACACTAGCGCGTGCTCGGCGAGACCGACAAGTGCTTCACTCGCCTGAGCCGGTGGTCGGCAAGATCGGCTGGAGTGGTTCACTGTCGTGAGCCGGTGATCCTGTGAGACCAACGTAGTGGTCTGGAGATCATCTCGGTGGTCGGGAGGCTAACTGTGGGCCAACAAGTGGTATCGGAGTCGTACAAGCGCCGTCGTCATTCTAACCGATGGCGATGACAGGCGGTTCGGAGTTGGGCGACGGCAGTGGCACTGTCGTGGCTGCCCAGCCACTACCGGAGGTAGTTGTTCGCACGGTGCGGGAGGTTAGCGGCACCACTTGGCCGACGCTGACTCGCACTAACTATGGAGAGTGGTCGGTGACCATGAAGGTCAAGCTCAGAGCCCGTCGGCTCTGGAATGCTGTTGACAAGGGCACCGACGTGGAAGAAGACGACATGTCAGCGATGGAGGCTATACTCGATGCTGTACCGGCGGAGTATAGGGAACCGTTGGGGACGAAGAGCTCAGCTAAGGAGGCGTGGGAGGCCATTGCGGCGATGCGCGTTGGTTCCGACCGCGCAAAGAAGGCAACGGCCCAGCTTCTGAAGCAGGAGTACGCAAACCTCAAGTTCAAGGATGGTGAAACGGTGGAGGACTTCTCCCTCCGCCTGCAGACGCTCATCAGCAAGCTGAAGAGCCACGGCGTCACCATCGACGAAGAGGAGGCGGTCTCCAAGTTCCTCCACTCCGTGCCGGCAAAGTACATCCAGATCGCTCTATCCATAGAGACGATGCTGGACTTGTCCACCCTCACCATCGAGGATGTGGCAGGCCATCTACCGGCGGTGGACGAGCGCCTGGAGCAGGCGACAGCAACGAAGGACAGCGGGAAACTCCTGCTGACGGAAGAGGAGTGGGCTGCTCGGCGAAACTCCGGGAAGGCAGCCTCCACCAGTCGCGGTGGCAACGGCAAACATCGCGGCAGGGCTTCTTCGGTGAAGAAGCAAATTGACTCCAACGCCTGTCGGTGTTGCGGGAAGATGGGCCATTGGGCACGGGAGTGCCCAAATCGCAAGAAGGAAAAGAAGGCTTAGGCTCACCTGGTGAAAGCCGATGATGAGGATGAGGCTACTATCCTTATGGTGACGTTCTGTGCACTGCACGACGTCGAGGCCATGGAGAGGGAAGAGGGGACGACGGTGGAAGGATCTAGCAAGGCCCTGAAGACCGTCAACCTCGATGAACCACGCGCCCAAGTCCATCTTGGGCATGTGGGCGTCGACCAGGAGCAGCGGTGGTATCTAGACTCTGGTGCCAGTAACCACATGATGGGCTCCAAGGACTCCTTCTCCGAGCTCGACGGCGATGTTACCGGTACGGTGAAGTTTGGTGACGGCTCAAGGGTGGCTATCCAAGGGCGCGGCACCATTATCTTCAGATGCCAGAATGGGGAGCACCGCGCGCTAACGGATGTATACTACATCCCGCAGCTGCGTTCTAGCATCATCAGCATTGGTCAGCTGGATGAGCGCGGTAGCGAGGTTCTGATCAAGGACGACGTTCTGAGGATCAGAGACCGGGAGCAGCGACTTCTCGCCAAGGTGAAGAGGTCCTCGAACGGTTGTACCGCCGACACGAAGGTAGAGCAGCTGGTTTGCCTGGCGGCAAGGCACTCAGAGAACCATGGATGTGGCATGCCCGGTTCGGACATCTCGGCTTCAACGCGCTTGGTCGGCCGGGAAGATGGTCCGAGGGCTACCCTACATCAAACACGGAGGCGAAGCCGTGTGTTGCGGTGCTGGCCGGAAGCGAGGAGGCTACCTTTCCCAAAGGCGGCCAAGTATCGCGCGAAGAAGCTCTTGAGCTAGTTCACGGCGACCTCTGCGGGCCGATCACGCCTGCTACATGCGGTGGTCGGCGGTACTTCCTCCTACTCATGGACGATTGCGATGCGCTACATGTGGTCGCAACTCCTAACGAAAGCAAGGACGGCGGCGGTGGCGATCAAGAAGTTCAAGACGTCGCGGAGGCCGAGAGCGGCAAGAAGCTCCTCGTCGAGGGACCGATCGGGTGGCGAATTCACTTCGGTGGAGTTTGCTACGCATCGCGCGGATCAAGGTGTGGGGCAACATCACACCGCGCCGTACTCGCCACAACAACGAAATGGCGTGGTGGAGCAACGGAACCGAGACGATGGTGGTCGGCATGGCCCGATCCATGATGAAGGCCAAAGGATGCCGGCAAAGTTCGGGGAGAGGCGGTGACCACGGCGGTGTTCATTCTCAACCGCGCTCCAACCAAAGCCCTAACGGGCAAGACGCCGTTCGAAGCTTGAAATGCGGGAGCAAGCCGAACGTGTCATTCCTCTGGACATTCGGTTGCATCGGCCACGTCGGGAAAGACGGCCGAACCTCACCAAGCCGGAGGGCGACAGAGCACACCCATGGTGTTCTGGGCTACGCGGAGGGTACCAAGGCGTACCGGCTATGACCCACGCGGAGACAAGGTGACTGCTCTCGCGCGACGTTGTGTTCAACGAGGAGGCGCTTTGGGATCGGCACAGTCCGAGCACGGGGAAGCGGGAGGCTTCACCAACACCTTCGTCGTCGAGCACTTGGTCATCCACGGCGGTGGAGACGCTGCGAAACAGGTGCCGCGCACTGGGAGGAGCGCCGAGCACTCCGGCGGTAGAGTCGAAAGCACTTCGGGCAAAGGCTTAGCACTTCAAGAGGATGCCGAGCACTCCGAGAGGAGTGTTGAGCACTTCTGAGGAATTCCGAGCACGCCGAGTGGAGCCAGCGGTTTCTCTGATGGCGGCGACCACTTCGAGACGGGTACCGAAAGCACTCCCGTGGCGGAGCCAAGATGTCTTCTCGTGGTTCCGACCACTCCAAGATCGAGAGCTGGGCACTCCTGATGTGGGCGAACACCGCAGGAGTTATGACGAAAGCGATCTAGAAGCGATCTGCTTAGCACTTCAAAAGGTGCTATCTGGGCACTCCGGCGGAAGAAGGAACTCCATCACCCCTGATCGAGTTCGCCTCACCTCCAAGTGACATCACTGAGTTCGTGGACGCCTACCACGAAGGTGAGGAGTTGAGGTTCCGTAGGCTGGACGACATCGTCGGCGGCACAGGTCCCTCAGGTATGGCGGGTAGGCTGCTCAATGACGCAGAGCTGCTACTCGTCAATGCAGAGGAACCACCCACGTTAAGCTAAGAGCCGAAGCGATGGAAACGGGCGACGGGCAATGCTGGAGAGATGAAGGCGATCGAGGAAAACGAGACTTGGCAGCTCGTCGATCCACCCCCAAGATGCCGTCCGATCAGCCTGAAGTGGGTGTACAAAGTCAAAAGGGACGAGCTCGGCGCCATTGTCAAGTACAAGGCGCGCCTCATCGCCCGAGGCTTTGTCCAGCGCGAGGGCATCGACTTTGAGGAGGTCTTTGCACCAGTAGCGCGCATGGAGTCGGTCCGTTTGCTACTTGCTTTGGCGGCAGCAAAGAAAGGATCGGCGCGATCCATCACATGGACGTTAAATCGGCCTTCCTCAGCGGCGAAGTGGGCGGAAACGGTCTTCGTCGAGCAACCTCCGTGGTTCGCTTGTCAAGGGAGAGGAGCACAGGGTGCTCCGACTGCGCAAAGCGCTCTACGGGCTGATTCAAGCCCCTCGAGCATGGAACGCCAAGCTTGACACCACGCTGGGCGAGCTTGGGTTTCAGAGGTGCGCAACCGAGCACGCGCTCTACACGCGACGACGGGGGAAGGAAGAACTCGTGGTCGGCGTGTATGTGGATGACTTAATCGTCACCGGCGCGCGCACGGAGAATATCAACAGCTTCAAGCGAGAGATGGCAGCTCGTTTCCGAATGAGCGATCTCGGCGCTCTCTCCTACTACCTCGGCATCGAGGTGAGACAGGGGAAGGAGGAACTCACGCTCGGGCAAAGCGCGTATGCCTCCAAGCTGTTGGAGAGGAGCGGCATGGTGGAGTGCAAGCCATGAGTGACTCCGATGGAGGAGCGGCTGAAGCTGACGAAGGATAGCACCGCGGCGAAAGTAGATGCAACACTCTACCGGAGCATCGTCAGCAGTCTGCGCTACCTAGTCCACACAAGGTCAGACATTGCGTTCGCCGTGGGCTACGTCAGTCACTTCATGGAGGATCCCAGAGAGGATCACTGGGCTGCGGTAAAGCGGCTACTACGCTACGTCAAGGGGACGGTGAATCATGGAATCATCTTCCCAAAGACTGGGGGAAGTAGGCTGCAGCTCACGGTGTTCAGCGATGCAGACATGGCGGGGGACATCGACGGACGACGGAGCACCTCTGGCGTACTCGTCTTCCTCGGGTCAGCCCCAATTTCATGGCTGTCGCTGAAACAGAAGGTGGTAGCGCTATCTACGTGCGAGGCAGAGTACGTAGCGGCGGCCACAGCGGCGTGCCAAGTTGTGTGGCTACGCGTCGGCTGCTGGGTGAGCTAACCGACGTGGAAGCTCACCCACCAGCACTGATGGTGGACAACCAGCCCGCCATCGCCCTCGCGAAGAATCCGGTTACGCACGCGACCGAGTAAACACATCAACGTGAAGTTCCACTTCCTCGTGGATCGTGTTGATGGAGGGCAGATCGTCATCGAGTTTGTCGAAACTGGTCGGCAACTCGCGGACGTCCTCACCAAGCCGCTCGGAAGACTTCGACTCACGGAGCTGAAGAAGATGATCGGCATGGAGGGGTTACAAGGGTTAGCAGTAGGATTAGGGGATGATTGTTAGCTAATCTACTGCCACCTTATGAGAACACACAGAGGGAAGGCGGCGTCGACTTAGTACTGCTCGCGTGTGTGAACACGACAAGGGAAGGCGGCGCCGACTTTGCCCCCTAACTGTGATACAAATGGCAGCATGTAGGTGTAGGCGCCGCGCTGACGGCTCACCTACAACAATCAGAGGAACAGCAGCGATGGCGGCGCAGTGAGTCGAGCCCGCCGAGGTTATCTAGTTCTTGTGCCCGGCGCATGGGCGCCGCATATGGACTAGATAGTTAGAGTTGTATAAATAGACATGTATGGCAACTCGATGCAGCGAGCTCAGATTTGCCATCACACGAGCAGGGCTTCGCCAACGCCGCTGCCTTGTATTGTGCGTGCTTGCTCTGTTTCTTCCTCCTCTTCTAGCTCGATCCGTAGTGTGTGGAATGCGGACAACGCCGGTCAGCGTGGTGCTCTGCACGGCTAGTGGGTGCTCGGCAACACTAGCGCGTGCTCGGCGAGACCGACAAGTGCTCCACTCGCCTGAGCCGGTGGTCGGCAAGATCGGCTGGAGTGGTTCACTGTCGTGAGCCGGTGATCCTGTGAGACCAACGTAATGGTCTGGAGATCATCTCGGTGGTCGGGAGGCTAACTGTGGGCCAACAGGTTGAAGCCGTCGACCACCGAGAGGTCGTAATAGTCTGCCTCGGCGCTGCCACCGCCGCCGATGGTGAACTCGGCTAGCGTTGCCGGGGGCTTGCCGGAGAGCTGGCAGAGCAGGGCGCCCGCGCAGTCGCCGGAGGCGCAGAACCCATGGCCACTGGGGGCGAAGCGGCAGCCAGTGCGCCCCCAGACCCTGCCACCCGTCCCCGCCGGCACCTTGAAGATCCAAGTCTGGCCAGGCTCCAGCTGAGTGCCGCCCCCCGCCGGGATGGCAGCTGGCCACAACCGTGAAGGGGCAGAGGTTGGTGACCTGGAACGTGGCCGCGCTCGCCTTGCCGGCGGGGGTGAGCGCCACCAGCGCTAGGAGGATGAGGGAGTGGGCAGCAGCTGGCCTCCTGCTCCTGGAGCCGCCGGCCATCGCGCTTGGTCTTGCTGTGGTGTTGCTCGTGGCCGCGCTGCGCTTGTTGGTTGTGTACGATGGACTTTGTGTGCTTCAGTGCTTGCAAATCAAGCGACGCCTAGCCTGCTTATATAGAAGGAACTCAGTCAGACTCAGGGCACGTGAGATTACAAAGATGCCCTCTCGCATGTTGCAAGACTAGCTAGCTGTTAACAATTCTGATGAAGCTAAGCTAGTAGCTTACTAATAAGGTCACGGAGCTCCTAGAAGGATATCATCAGCTCGTTTGAGACATAAGCTCGCTAGCGCAAAATTTTTATTTTTTAATCCGTTTCTATTCAATATTTTAATAATAATCGTTCCTAAAAAAAATTGCGGATTTGATATTTTTGGTCGCGCCTTGTCGCGCCACATGCATTGGTGCGGCAACATATGTCATGTTAGACGGCGTTTCCGACATGGAAAACACTACCACGCCACTCCCGCTGCGTGACAGTATTATTCTGTCGCGCCACCGCGAAGTGGCGCGACAAGACCAAACCTTTGAAAATCATAACTCTTTGATACGACGTCAGATGAAGATGAAATTTATATAAAAATTGTAGCTCTCGATGAGATCTACAACTTCGTATTTTTGAGTTTTTTTATTCGAGGACGTTAAGATGCTCAAAAAAATAATATAAAACTTTAGGAGCATAATAACCGCGTACAAGTGCTTGTCGCATTAGAAAAATAATATATTTTTTGTATGTTGTCAAATGAAGATACTTTTTACATGAAAATTGTAGATATTGATGAGATCTACAACTTTGTAGTTTTGAGTTTTTACATTTGAGATGGTTAAGATGAACGAAAAAATAATATAAACTTTCAGCATCATAATAATCGCGTACTAGCGCTTGTCGTATTTGAAAAATAGTATCGTTTTTGTATGGTGTCAAATAAATAAACATTTTATATCAAAGTTGTAGCCCTTAATGAGATCTACAAGTTTATAGTTTTGAGTTTTCATGTTTGAGGTCGTTAACATACTCTAAAAACTAATATAAAATTTTAGCAGCATATTAATCGTGTATCAAAGCTTATCTTTTTAGAAAAATCGTATATTTCTTATTTGATGTCACATAAAAATACTTTTTAAATAAAAGTTGTAGATCTCATTGAGAGCTCCAACTTTGATATAAAAAGTATTTTCATTTGACATGATACCAAAACGATATTATTTTTCTAATGCGATAAGCTCTAGTACGCGATTTTTATGCTACTGAAGTTTTATATTATTTTTTAAGCCTCTTAGCGACTTCAAATGTGAAAACTCAGAACTATAAAGTTGTAGATCTCATTAAGAGGTACAACTTTGATGTAAAAAGTATTTTCATTTGACACCATACGGAAAATATATTATTTGTCTAATGCGACAAGCACTAGTATGCGGTTATTATGCTCTTAAAATTTTATATTATTTTTTTTGACCATCTTAGGGTCCTTAAATGAAAAACTCAAAACTACAAGGTTGTAGATCTCATCGAGAGCTACAATTTTCATATAAATTTTATCTTCATCCGATGTCGTATCAAAGAGTTATTATTTTTCAAAAGTTTGGTCTTATCACGCCACTCCCGGTGGCGCTTACGACAATAATCTGTCACTCCATGTTTTCAATGTCGGAAACGCCGTCTAAATGGCGGCGGATGTTGCCGCGCCAATGCATGTGGCCCGACAACGTTATTTGGACGTGCTAGCGGCGTTGGCGCGACCAAAAGGGTCAAATCCGAAAAAATTTAGGAGCGATTGTTATTAAAATATTGAATAAAAAGGATTAAAAATAAAAAAAAATTGCGCTAGCTTCTGTGCGAAGCTAATATATTGCTAGCTTTGCAATACCAACAGCAGCTAGTTGTGCTATGTCTGCCCATAAATATCTTTGGCATCCAGTGGCAGAGCTGCTGAAGATCGGCATCACCTAGTACCAACATTAGATGCCAGTGTATATATTTGGCAGACATGGGAGCATGCATGCAGTTGCTCTCCAGAACTGAACGATTAGTACATATATTCATAGACAGAATTGTTGTGCATTATGAATTTCTTAACTGAGAACAGGAGGGGTTCGAGATCCATCTGGGACGATGATGCGTGTGATGTGATCTTATCTCGACCTACAAGTTATTGCATTCACTCTTGGATCAGCTATCTAGTAGCTTAATAAGCTCATCAGTCGTCACTCTTGGATCAGCGTGTTTGAGACGCTAGCGCTAGCTTATGTTGGAAATTCTGCCAACATCAGCTAGGGAGCTATCTGTGCCATGCCTGCCCATATATATATATATGCTTGCAGTGAAGGTGCCCGGTGGCCTCCAGTGGATGAGGATGAACGTGAACCCATGCATCCATCACTTGTAGTAGTTTTTTCAACAGCTCCCCACAAGTGTATACATAGATCGCCATCACCTAGTATCAATATTAGATGCCGTGTTAGTGAAATTTGGATACCAACACTACTACAAACTATGACATTACTGCCGGTTCGAACCCCCATGACGAGGTTTCCAAGGAACCCTAAACCGGGCTGAAAAAGTAGCAATTTTTTTATGTTAGGAGAGACCCTACTGGGCAGCCACAAAGTGAAATACTATTAGCCAGAAACAACACTCCATGGATCAATATATGATCAACAACAAGCAGCAGCAGCTGCATGCATGCTCCCATGTCTGCCAAATATATACATTGGCATCCAAATCTCATTAACACTGCATCTCTAATTAGTTCTACATGATGGCGATCTAATTAGTACTACATCTCAAACACGCTGATCCATGAGTGATCTTATTAAGCTTTTAGCTTAGCTTTAACTGCGCCATACGTGTAAAATAAAAAGGCTCACACCGCTAATCTGCCCTTACACCCGGATAAAATAATCGTCTCCTTAGCCCACACTGAAAATACGAAGGATGTCGGGCTCATCCTCTGCTCAAGTCGTCGTTATCCGCGCACTGCGATGCTTCTGGTCTCTGTCATGGCGAGCTCTGCCTCCCTCCACTCTCCATTCTCCTTCTCTTCCCTCTACTAGATCCCGATTCCCATCCCTCAATTCCTGGCACAGATGCAATTTTGGTCTCGATCTGTGCTGCTCGCTGCTTTAATTTACACAACTGCCAGCCTGTATTGACATCGAGCCACGCAAAGGGCAACAAGGATGCAGGGGATGGCATGGCCGCAGCGGAGCTTGTAGTTTGCATCACGGGCGATGAGAAATTTTGGCGGGATCAGCACAGCTGGAACATCAAAACTTCGATTCGATTTGGTTGGAGACACGAGGAGTTGAACATCGTTATGCATTCTGAGAGAAAAAAAGAGTAAATATAGTGGGAACACCAAAACTTCTATTCAATTTGGTTGGAGATGAGAGGAGTTGAACATCATTATGCATTCTGAGAGAAAAAGAGTAAATAAAAAAAATTGGACCATTATGCATTCTGAGAGAAAAAAGAGTCAATAAAAAGAAATTTCGTCAGATCAGTACAGCTGGAACATCAAAACTTCGATTCAATTTGGTTGGAGACGCAATGAGTTCAACATCACTATGCATTCTGAGAAAAAAGAGTAAATACAGTGGGAACATCAAAACTTCGATTCGATTTGGTTGGAGATGTGAGGAGTTGAACATCTTTATGCATTCTAAGAGAAAAAAAAGAGTAAATAAAAAAAATTTGGACCGTTATGCATTCTGAGAGAAAGAAAGAGTTAATAAAAAGAAATGGAGATGCGAGGAGTTGAACCCCGTTCCTTGAATCATGCGTATTTTCACGCTCTACCAATTGAGCTACATCCCCAACATTTGTTCAATTTATAAATATAATTAATTTTTATTATTTTACTTGCACCAGTAAATGTCACCGATAATGCAAAAAGTGACTTCACTCGAATATGGCTTTCACCGGTACAAAATCCTTCTATCATGTTTGGATGGCTGATTTTATATCCAAAAACCGGTGTAAAATTGGAGCCTACCAATTTTCCAGATTGATCTCGAAAACCTTGTTTGTATCATTGGATGAACTGTAAAAGTAAAAAGGCTCACACCGGTAAAAATAATCGTCTCCTTAGCCTACAGTAAAAATACGATTGCACTACTCGAGTTGTCGTTGTCCGGGCACAGTGACGTTTCAGGTCTCTGTCATGGCGAGCTGTCCCTCCCTCCACCCTCCGTTCTCCTTGTCTTCCCTCTACTAGATCCCGATTCCCAACCATCAATTCCTGGCAACGATGCAATTTTGGTCTTGATCTGTGCTGCTCGCTGCTTTAATTTACATAACTGCCATCCTGGATTAACATCGAGCTGTGCAAAGGGCAACAAGGATGTAGGGGATGGCATGGCCGCGGCGGAGCTTGTAGTTTTTGCATCACGGGTGCTGAGAAGTTTTGCCAGATCAGCACAGCGGAAACATCGAAACTTTGATTCGACTTGGTAGGAGATGTGAGAGTTGACAACCGTTATGCATTCTGAGAGAAAAAAGAGTAAATAAATTTTTTTTGGACTGTCATGCATTGTGAAAGAAAAAAAGAGTAAATGAAAAGAAATTTTAGCAGATCAGCACAACTGGAACATCAAAACTTCGATTCGATTTGTTTGGAGACGTGAGGAGTTGAACATCGTATGCATTCTGAGAGAAAAAAGTGCAAATACAGTGGGAACATCAAAACTTCGATTCGATTTGGTTGGAGATGCGAGGAGTTGACATCTTTATGCATTCTAAGAGGAAAAATGAGTAAATAAAAAAACTTTTTCGACCGTTATGGATTCTAAGAGAAAAAAAGAGTAATAATTTTTTTTGGAGATGCAAGGAGTTGAACCCCATACCTTGAATCACGCGTGTTTTCACGCTACCAATTGAGCTACATCCCTAATGTTTGTCCAGTTTTTAAATATAATTAATTTTTATTATTTTACTTGCACCGGTAAATATCACAGTATGACCGATAACGCAAAAAGTGACTTCACTCGAATATGGCTTTCACCGGTACAAAATCCTTCTATCATCTTTGGATGGCTGGTTTTATATCCAAAAACCGGTGTAAAATTCGAGCCCACAAATTTTCCAGATTGATCTCCAAAACCGGTGTAAAATAAAAAGGCTCACACCGGTAATTAGCCCTTACACCCGGATAAAAATATTCTTCTCCTTAGCCCACACTAAAAATACGACGGCGCTCCTCGAGTCGTCGTTGTCCGTGCACCGTGACGTTTCAGGTCTCTGTCATGGTGCGCTCTCCCTCCCTCCACCCACCATTCTCCTTCTCTTCCCTCTACTAGCTCCCGATTCCCAACCCTCAATTCCTGGCACCGATGCAATTTTGGTCTCGATCTGTGCTGCTAGCTGCTTTAATTTACACAACTGCCAGCATGGATTGAGCCATGCAAAGGGCAACAAGGATACAGGGGATGGCATGGCCGCGGCGGAGCTTGTAGTTTGCATCACGGGTGATGAGAAGTTTTGGCAGATCAGCTCAGCGGGAACATCAAAACTTCAATTCGATTTGGTTGGAGAAGTGAGGAGTTGAACATCCTTATGCATTCTGAGAGAAAAAAGAGTAAATACAGCAGGAACATCAAAACTTCGATTTGATTTGGTTGGATATGTGAGGTGTTGAACACCGTTATGCATTCTTAGAGAAAAAAGAGTAAATAATTTTTTTTGGAGATGCGAGGAGCTGAACCCCATACCTTGAATCATGCATATTTTCACGCTCTACCAATTGAGCTACATCCCCAACGTTTGTTTAGTATTTTAATATAATTACTTTTAATTATTTTACTTGCACTGGTAAGTGTCACCCTATAACCGATAATGCAAAGTTGACTTAACTCGAATATGGCTTTCACCAGTACAAAATCCTTTCATCAGATGGTGCGTTGGGGATCTAAATAGTTGCACCCGCCGCTTTCGCCAGCGAAGTGGCAGCTGGTGCGCCCGGAGATCCTGCCGGCCTTGGTTCCCGCAGGCACCCGGACGAACCACGACTGGGCATCCTCCAGCTTGGTCACTGTGCCGGTGCCGGCTCCTGTCGGGATGGCGGCCGGCCACACCGGGATGGCAGCTGGCCACACCGGGAAGGAGAAGAGGTTGGTGACGATGAAGGTAGCCATGGTGGCCTTGCTGGCGCCGGCGGTGAGCCCCACGAACGCCAGCAACGCTGCTACAAGGAGGGAGTGGGCAGGCCTGGAGCCGGCCACCACTGGAGACCCCATTGCTTGATGTGCTTGTTTCTTTGGAACAAGCTATAGGCATCCAAATCAAAAGATCGACTCCTAGCCTGCTTATATAGAAGGAACTCAGGGCATGCAAATCAAAAGATGTCCTCTCAATGAGACGCTCACTCTTTGAGATGCTCGCTATAGCTAGCTAGATAGCTTCTGTCGGTGAAGTGAAGGTTGGCCCCCAGTGGCTGAAGATACGCCCATCAATTATAGTAGTTTTTTGCAACGGCTGGCCACAAGTGTATATACAGATCGCCATCAAGTTACTATGATCTGCTAGTAGTACCACTATTAGATGCCGTGTTAATGAGACTTGGAGGCCAATGTATATATTTGGAAAACATGCACTGGGGAGCATGCAGTCGCTGCTTGTTCGACCAAAAAAAGGCGAAAACTCCCAACACTCAAAACCAAAAATTTAGCGCATGTTGAGACAAACACAAAAAATTGAGTGAAGTCCGTTGGACCTTTTGAACTTTGTTGCTGAGTCCGAAAACTCCCCACACTCAAAAACCAAAAATTTTAAATTCTCTATCTTTCAAACCGACAATATTACCACTCCTTACATCAATATTGTAACGGTAATTCTTTGATCCGGCGTCCGACCTTTACTCGAGTATCGGACGGACGTGGGGTGTGGGGCCATGTGACACAACCTCAGTCAATATCTAGTCAATTCATCATCACTTGTCCATCTCCCAGTCCACCGCCCGTCCCGCTCCTCCTGCCGATGCTCCACGCGCCCGCCCCGTTGCTCTGCACGCCAGCCCTGTTGCTCGTGCCGTTGCTCCTACTCCGCTGCCCGCCCTGCTCGAGGACGCCGCCGGCACAAGGAGAAGCACTGGGCCTTGGCGCCAAAGCCCTTCGTCCTCGCCTCTTGCTACGATCATTGCGCGCGCCCGATGCAGAGCGGTGGGAGGAGGCTGCACCAGATATGGTGCATGCTGCAAGTGTACATTTGAAATGTTTCATATGCTTTAGAGGTATGTTTCAATTGTTTCACACGAATATTGCAAAAAAAGATCAGAATGTTGCATATGTTGCAATGGTTCTACATGTACGTTGCAAGTGTATGTCCCCAATGTTTCATCTGTCTTTTTTCAGACGTATGTTGCATGTGTGTTTATCTAGATGTTGTTGCAAGTATTTTATCTAGATGTTTGCATTTGTTTGCAATGATTTTCAATTGTTTTTTGCAAGTGTTTCGGATGCCTGTTTCAAGTGTTTCATCTGTCTTTTTTATATGTTGCAAATATTGCATCTGAATATTTTAAAAGTAGATCGGGTGTTGTACATGAGATGTGCATGGGAAGCGGGAGGAGGTGTGAGCAGTCCCCGCGCGGGCGACGTTCGTGCAGTGTGGGCCCCTGCATGGGCACGGTCAAGCGAAGTCTGGGTGACATGGGCCCACACGTGGACGCGCGAAACGGAGGGTAAACCGACTGCAGCCGAGGGTGTTCAGATGCGATTGTCTATCCAGTCATCCGGGCGCTAGCAGTGCCGATATTATAAGGCTGATTTTCATGTCATCCTTTTAGTTAAAAAGAAGAGTAAATTTCACTAACAGGCCTTGAATTTGTCCCAAGTTCTCATCCTAGTCACTGTATATACATGTAAATTGCACATTTTGCTCCTTACACTTGTTCCGAGTTCTCATCACAGCCCATGTACATGCAAATTGCACACACACCATACCACTTGGCACCCTAAACTTGCACACTCGGGTCCCTAAACTTGTTCTAAGGTCTCTCATCGACCTCCGGCAAATTACACTCTTGGCTCTCTAAACTTGTATTATTACACCATCCTTGTCCACCCTATCCCCTCGCCCCACCCCCTGCACCATCCTCACCTTGTCACGCCACACACGTTTATTCACCCACGTTGGTACTTGAACCCTGTACCTTTAATCATATCATGCTTATATTAACACTCTACAAGTTGAGCTACATCCCAAGTCTTATTCGGTTTTTTAACATAATTTTTTCATTCGACCAATAGACCATAATAATGGACAATGGAACAAGTGTAGTGCTTACGAATGCAAGGCTTTAATTTCACTGGTACAAAAACGTCCTTTTGCTACCAATGATTAAATAAGTCGCTTACAGGTCATAATAATCGACAATGGAACAGATCAAGTGGCCTCTGTTGAGCTGCAGCTGGTCTACATGGAAAGTACGTGTTTGAATTGTCCAAGTCCAACCATTGTCAAAACTTGATGAACTTTGTTTCTTTCAATGAACACTACAGTTTTGTTGCGTGAGAGCATCTCTGCATGGTGTCTCACCAACAATTTGCTTCGGTGAAGGCGTCAACCTTTTGTTCTGTATATATTTAACTTGTGTTGAGAGGAATAAAAAAAAATTGATTGATTCTCCGTTTATTTCAGTTGAATAAATTGTTGGCCATCCCTTGCGTGGCTGTGCTATAATTTTTTTGGCATTAACGATTATACGGCGACACTTATCAGTGCAAGTAACAACTAAAATTAATTATAATGAAAACTTAAATCAAAGCAGGGGATGTAGTTCAATTGGTAGAGCATTAATATATGCATGGTTAAAGGCATAGGGGTCAACTCCTTGCATCTCCAATGTTATTTATTTTACTTCTCTCTGTTTCTCTTAGTGCATCTGCAATTTATTTATTTTACTTATTTTTCTCTCTCAGTGCACAAACTCTAGGTGTTCTTTTTCAGTTATGGATGGCATAAGGTTTGATTTATTGAGGGCTCCATGTCGAAGTTGGCATGCTCCCCATATATGCACCCCCTAACAGTGATTAGGTCTAAAATCTCACCATATATGCACCCCCATGGAAGATGTATATGCACCCACAAGTTAAGTACACCCCCTTCTAATTTGCTCTAGCTTCGCCATTGATGTCGGAGCATGTGTGGCATGTAGCGGTGTGTCCGATCCGGACACCGGCGACAATCCTGCGGCGAGGAGCGTGCAGTAGGTACTGGAGCAGTTCGGCGTCTCGCTGGATCCCCAGGACGTGAGGCGGATACGCGGACGTGACTGCTCGCGTATCTTTCCGCGCAGACAGCTCGGTTTTCCCTGTGCCAAAAGATTGCGACTTGTTGGAGATGGATTTTTCCAATTTTGCTAAAAATCCAGATTGGGAGATTTTGGGAACTCTTGGAGATGCTCTTACATATTGTCTAACACCTCCTCTCAAACATAACTGCACTGGGTTAAGATTGTTCGAAATTCTTCAGATGTTGTACTGCCAGTGGTTTTGTAAATAGATCTGCTACTCGATCACCTGAATTGAAGGTGCTTTCCAATACCAAGGTAGCAGCTAGCCTGCCAATATATGAGGTGAAGTGGAGGTGGCCCTAGTGGCTGTAGGTGAACCCATCCATCACTTTCACTTATAGTAGTTTTTGCAACCGCTCGCCACAAGTGCTTACACAGATCGCCAGAAGATGCCGTGTTAATGAGACTTGGATGCCATTGTATATATTTGGCAGACATGCATACAGGAGCGTGCAGTTGCTGCTTGTTCAACCAACAAACTAGAAAGCTTCGGCTATTGCTTGGGTGAAGGTGTATTCCTTTTGTTTTGTATATTGAGTGAAGTCCATTTCACCCCTTGAACTTGTCGTCGAGTCTGAAAACTCCCTACACTCAAAAACAAAAAAATCTCTAACTTTCAAAACCGACAAAATCACTACACGTTACAACAATGTAATGGTGGTTTTGAGTCATCGTCCTTTTTAGTTAAAAGCAAGAGTAAATTTCACTCATGGTCCTTGAATTTTACAAAAGACTAACTGCTAACAATTATTATGAAGCCAAGCTAGTTGTTTAATAAGCTCACTCAGCTTCTGTTGGTGAATTGAAGGTGCTTTCCACCAAGTTTGGCAGCACCTAGCCAGCCCATATATGAGGTGAAGTGAAGCTGGCCCCAGTGGTTGAAGATGAGCCCATGCATCCATCACTTATAGTAGTTTTTGCAAAGGCTAACCACAAGTGTATACACAGATCGCCATCAAGTAACTATGATCTAATAGTACCAGTATTGGATGCCGTTTTAATGAGACTTCGATATCGATGCCAATGTATATATTTGGCAGACAAGCATAGAGGAGCATACAGTTGCTGCTTGTTCAACCAATAATGGCGAAAACTTCGTCTATAAGGTTGCTTCAATGAAGGTGTATACAGTTTTTTGTATATATACTTAACTCATGTTGACACAAATAAAGAGTGAGGTCCATTTGACCACTTGAACTTGTCACCGAGTCTGAAAACTCCCTACACTCAAAGACCAAAAACCTTACATTCTCTAACTTTCAGAATCGACAAGATCACCACACCTTCGAGCAATGTAAGCCAAGTAATTGTTTGACAGGTTGAACTTTCCCATTATAATTCTATACATAAGCCAAGTTTTGTCATGTGAGTATGGGCGGCCTACTATTATCGTCAACTGTTCTTATCCCAATTTCTGACCTGAGGACAGCACAGATGTTTTGCCATAGTTGGGATTATAAGATGTCAATCTTACTTCGAATATTCATCATATAATGATTATTAGATGGTTCCTACCATGTTAATAAAGTGAGATTTGGATAGAAATTTATGTATTTGGCAGACACGGGAGTATATAGTTTGCTGCTTGTAGAACCCATAATACGGGATAATGTGCGTGCTTCGATGAAGGTGTATACAATTTTTTTGAACAAAAAAGTAAAAAAAAGTCATCTAATTGGGAGGAATATAGTAATATAGTAAGTTACAAAAGAATAAATTGGAGATGCGAGGAGTTGAACCCCGTACCTCTAACTATGCAAAGCTTAGCGCTCTACCATTTGAGCTACACCCCCAATTTTAGTTTGTTTTTCAATATAATTATTATTGTTATTTTTGTACTGGCACTTATCATAATAAAAAATAAGAAAAGTTTGCTTCTGAATACGGCTTTCATCAAACATTTTGTGCAACTGACAGACATGACTGAACCAAACATGCATTTGGCCATCTAGAACTGAAGAATTAACCAGAGTAGTTGCGCCTTCTGATGCGCGTTGCAGGTTGTGCTCTTCTGTTTATTTGTCTCCTATGTCTCTGATCATACATATATGCGATTTCTTTTGAATTTAACAAATTATTAGTGCACTCAATAGCATACAGACTCCTTGACATGCATGGACGTGATCACTCTGACAAGTCACAGTGTTTTTCATTTGTTAAGGAGATTATTAAGGAGGTGATATATATGCGATATTTTCTGAATTTAACAAATTAATGCAGGCTGTAGATAGATACTGACAAACATCAATAATATTCAGGACTAACGTGTTAGAATAATCTACTGCTTCCTTGTGTGAACACAGGGGAAGGCGGCGCAAAAAAAGGTTCCCTCTTGTGATACTCAGTAGCAGCTGTAGGTATAGGCGCGAACGAACTCACTCACCGCATCACTTTGTAGCCACATGCAGAGGCGGCAGTAGAGTCAGCCATGCTGTGTTATCTAGTTACTGTTACAGCATGTGCGCTGTACTAGAACTAGATGGATAGAGTTGTATAAATAGACATACACGACAACTCAGTAAAGAGAGTTCAGATTTGCCATCTCCCATACAGGGCTTCGGCCAACACTGGTGTCTTGTACTATGTGTGTATACTCTGTTCTCTCTCTTCTTCAACCTCTAGCCATAGTGTGTGGGAACGGACAACGCTTGTTCGTGGTCGGCTTAGCTAGTGGGTGCTCGGCAACACTAGCGGGTACTCGACAAAACTGGTGAGTGATCAACTCACCTGAGCCGGTGATCACGTAGGCTAACATAACATGCATGGACGTGATTACAGTGTTCACTCGATCGGATTTATTTTATTTTATGCGCCTAATCAATTGGAGCGGTAGATAGATACTGACAACAAGTCACTTTGGGCAGAAGACGACGTGGTAGTCGCTGTCGGCCTTGCACCTCCGGACCTTGCCCTCGCCGGGGTGGTGGTTGGCGTCGGGGCAGCCGGGGTTCCTGCACCGGATCGTGTGGACCTCGCCGTCGCACCTGAAGTCTATGGGCAGGTTGAAGCCGTCGACCACCGAGAGGTAGAAGTCTGCCACGCCGCCGATGGTGAACTCGGCCAGCGTCGCCGGGGCTTTGCCGGAGAGCTGGCAGCGCAGGGCGCCTGCGCAGTCTCCCGAGGCGCACCACCCATGGCCACTGGGGGCGAAGCGGCAGCCAGTGCGGCCCCAGACCCTGCCACCCGTCCCCGCCGGCACCTTGAAGAGCCACGTCTGGCCGGGCTCCAGCTGGGTGCCGCCCCCCGCCGGGATGGCTGCTGGCCACACCATGAAGGGGCAGATGTTGGTGACCTGGAACGTGGCCGCGCTCGCCTTGCCGGCAGTGATGAGCGCCACCAACCCTAGGAGGAGGAGGGAGAGGGCAGCAGCTGGCCTCCTGCTCCTGGAGCCGCCGGCCATCGCGCTTGGTCTTGGTGTGGTGTTGCGCGCAGTGTGCTTGTTGCTTATGTACGATAGACTTGTGTGCTTGCAAATGATTCGACGCCTAGCCTGCTTATACAGAAGGAACCCACGGGCACGTGAGGTTACAATAAAGATGCCCTCTCTCATGTTGGAAGACTAGCTAGCTGTTAATGATTCTGATGAAGCTAAGCTAGTTGCTTATTAATAAGCTCACTCCTACTAAGAGTAAATCAAACCTTATGCCATCTCCAGAAAAAAAAAACACCCAGAATCCTAATTCCTAATACATTCTAAGAAAAAAAGGAGTAAATAAAAAAATCTCCAGAACTAAAAAAACACCCGGAATCCTAATGCATTCTGAGAGAAAAAATGAGTAACTAAAGAAAAATTGGAGATGCGAGGAGTTGAACCCCGTACCTTGAATCATGCATATTTTCACGCTCTACCAATTGAGCTACATCCCCAACATTTGTTCAATTTTTTAATATGATTAATTTTAATTATTTTACTTGCATCGCTAAATGTCACCGCAGAACTGATAATGCAAAAAGCGACTTCACTCGAACAGTTGGTGAAGTGAAGGTGCCCCAAGTGAATATACAGATCGTCATCAACTGTGGCTGAACATGTGCCCAATTATAGTAGTTTTTTTTTTGCAACGGCTGGCCACAAGTGAATATACAGATCGTCATCAAGTTACTATGATCTGCTAGTAGTACCACTATTAGATGCCGTGTTAATGTGACTTGGATGCCAATGTATATATTTGGGAAACTCAGACTCAGGGCACGTGAGATTACAAAGATGCCCTTTCTCATGTTGGAAGACTAGCTGTTAATTATTCTGATGAAGCTAAGCTAGTGGCTTGTTGGAAGACTATCCTGCTTATATAGAAGGATTAGCGTGTTTGAGCCGTAACCTAGCTTTCCAATACCAACAGCAGATACCTGTGGTATGCCTGCCCATAAATATATGAGGTGAAGGTGGCATCCAGTGGAGGTTGAACCCATCTGGCCGTCCGTCCATCACTTATAGTAGTTTTTGCAAAGGCTCGCCACAAGTGTATACACACACAGCAGATCCCCATCTCGTCGTACCAATATTAGATGCTGTGTTAATGTGATTTGGATGCCAATGTATATATTTGCAAGGGGGTTGTTCATTTCACAATATTTCTTGTTCCTGTTAAATCAGATGACATTTGACATTTGTTGTTAGTTGTTTCTTAAACCTTCTCAATGTTTTATTTTACTTGACCGACAAAAATATTGTTGAGAGTTGAGACAAAAGCTAATGCATATCTCTCCACTGGTCGAGCTTTTGTTGCGCATTACGAATTTCTTATGCCTATGTCTCCAAAACAGTTCGAGTAGTGCATCTGTTTGTCCCCTGGTAGCCACAGGTCGAGAGCTTTACCCTCTCAATCTCAATGAATTCTTGTTTTGGTGCATAAATGCACAGTATTTGATTCCACCACTATCGCCTATTTAATTATATTTTTTGTGCAACTGAGATACTACATAGACCTAAACCAAACCTTAAGCCATCCAGAACTGAAAAAAAACACCCAGAGTTGAAATTGGAGAAGGGTGGAGTTGAAACCCCGTACCTTGAATCATGCATATACATTCATGCTCTACCAGTTGAGCTACATCCCCAACTTTTGTTTGATTTTTCAATTAAATTAATTTTAATCAGTTTACTTGCACCTATAAGTGCCACATAATCGATAATGCAACAAGTGTCATAATATATAGCTAGCTTTCCAATACCAACAGGAGCTAGCTGTGCAATGCCTGCCCATAAATATTAAAATATATATATGAGGTGAAGGTGGCATCAAGTGGAAGAGGATGAACCCATCTGCCCATGCATCCATCCATCACTTATAGTAGTTTTTGCAATGGCTCGTCACACGTAGCACCAATCTTATTAGATGCCGTGTTAATGAGATTTCGTGGACATGGGAGCATATATGCAGTTGCTGATTGTTCATATTGATCGATAGTGTTGTTTCTGGCTAATATTTCGCAATGTTGCTAGTCAAAGCTGTTCCTCGTTTGTTTCATAATATTTCTAGTTCCTGGCAAAATCATCTATCAGTTGTTGGTAGTTGTTTCTTAAACCTTCTCAATGTGTTTATTTTATTTGACCGACAAAAAGATTGTTGAGAGTTGACACAAAAGGTAATGCCTTTATCTCCACAACTGAACCATCGGTAGCCACAAGCACTACTACAGATCTGATTTGTAGCAACGGTGTCCTTTTACTGTAGAGGCAGCTGGAAATTGACCCGCCTCTATAGTGGCCTCCACAAGCACCACTACAAATTCCATTGGTAGCCACAAGTCGAGCTTTACCCTCTCAATGAACTCTTGTTTTGGTGCATAAATGCTCGGTATTTGATTCCACGACTGTCGTCTATTTACTTATGTTTTTGTGCAACTGGGATACTACATAGACCTAAACCAAACCTTAAGCCGTCTAGAAAAAACATCCAGTGTTGTGCATTCTTAGAGAAACAAAAAATGGAAAATAAACAAAATTGGAGAGACGAAGTACCTTGAATCATGCATATTTTCAAGCTCTACCCAGTTGAGCTACATCCCCAACTTTTATTTAGTATTTAATTAAATTAACTTTAATCAGTTTATTTGCACCAATAAGTGTCACGATAATGGATAATGCAAAAAAGTGTACTTGTGAATATGGCTTTCACTGGTACAATGCAAAATCCTTTCAGATTAGATGTTGCGCAGGGGATGACTAACAGTTTGCGCAGCTGAAATGCATGGCCACCAGTTTGCGCTCCAACAACTGCTCCATGAACATCTTCACGACTCTGCAAACCAATCGCGTTGGGAGGCTCTGGATCCACATGTGAAGAGCCCAATGAGTCACACTGAGAGAAGGCATAGCTAAGGAGCGGTGCTGAAAAATATGGCTTCCCCTCGCTCTGTCCTCAAATCCATGGGCATAGGGAGAAATTGGCTTGACATGGCCGGAGGGAGAGGTAGGACACAGAGCTGGTGCCGTCCCTAGACACGGAGGCGGCCCAAGCTCTGTTGGAACAGAGCGCACCATCCTCGACACGGAGCCCTTAACACGGAACAGGAGGGCCACAGAGCGGGCGAGGGGAGCTGATGCGGCGAGCAGCGTAGGAGGTGAGATCGAGGTGTGCGGTGGAGAGGGTAAGCTAGAGAGAGAAGAGGAAAAAGTAAAATAAGTGAGGAAAAATTGGAAGGAAGATAATAAAACAAGAGGGAAGAAAACAATTGAATGGTATTATTGGACCTATTTGATTTGGTGGCCAACACCCATCCAGGCTCTAGGAAGCTACCTTGAGCCTATTTGGTTGCCTGGTTAGAGTCCGAACCCTGGCTAAGGTAAGCCAACGTCCACCCTCAGCCTAGGCTTGGGGGAAATGCTAGGGGCGGATATTCCCACTTGGCTAGGCTTGCACTACTATAATAAACTTAATGCAGGCGGGCTGAAGAAGTTAATGTAGGCAGGCAACCAGTCCATGTGGCCAAAAAGGTCTGTGTTAATGCCTGTTAATGCAGGCGGTCCCCATTGCCCGTGTGCATTAATAAAATGCAAAAAGCCAACAAGCCCAGATGCGTGCCCATCTAGGGCCCGCGCTGAGCCCATATGTCGCCGCTGTGTGAGCTCGGTGGTAGCGGAGCCCCGTGCCCCGCCGCCGCCGCCGTGGCTAGATCCATGCCCCGCCACCGCTGGTGGCCGGTTAGTAGTGGCCGGATCCGGCGGGGAGAGGGCGGTGTGCAGCGCCAGCCTCCGCCACCAAGCGCGCCATCGCTGGGAGATGCGCTACTGGGAGAGGGAGGGCCGCCGAGGGGAGAGGGAGCTGCCAAAGGGCTTTGGGCGCGCCCATTGCCGATGGAGCCCTGCAGTCGCCATGAGAGAGAGAGAGAGAGAGAGAGAGGTGGCGAGACAGAGAGAGTGTGTTGTGATGTGCGGTTGAGAGAGAGAGAGAGATAGGGGTGAGAATGAGTGAAACCCTAAGTCACCATATATAAACTCAGAGCGTGATATCAGGCCGATTTGGGCTTTTCAAATTGCTAGCGTGCTCGGCCACATTAATACAAAGCGGGCCTTTTAGGAGGTCCGCTTCAAAATGGCCTCCATATTTGAGGTAGGCCTCCGTAAATCAATTTTAGGAGTGTAAATAAAATGTCTATCTCTGTAAATCTATTTTGCAAGGCGGGCAATTGTAAATGCCTCCGTAAATAAAATGGCCGTCTCCGAAAATCCTCACGTATTTTAGAAGACGGTTGCATTTTGTGACCGCCCACCTAAATATTTGGGTAGTATCTCACAAAATCTTTTTTTTGTAGTAGTGTTGGCTACGCACATGGTCCAGTTCTGCCTGCAGTCCCTCCTGCACGGCCACGCGTATATCCTGCAGCAACGGCGAGGTGGCTCCCGCCTTTCCTCCCTTCCCGACGGAGAGACGAGGTGGGAGAGTCCGACAGTGATGGAGAGGCGGCTCCTCCTTCCCCCTCTCCCAGACGTGACGGAGAGGCAGGGTGACAGAGTCTGGTACGCAGCTTCCTCCTTTCCCTCTCTGGTCCCCTGTTCTTCTTTCTCAGTCTAGGCTGATGGCGAGGCAATGGCCGCGGTGGCGGCAGTCGGAGGCCGGGCATGGAGACGAGTGCTCTCCTCTACCCCTCCATTCTCATCGCTGGCATTGGCGGGGCAAGGCGGAGGATAGAAGCGGTGGGAGACGAGCGGTATGGACAGAGTCGACTACGACGATAGTGACTTCTGGCTCGCCGCCAGTGACTACGGCCTCAGGTCACCAACCGTCAAAGCTCGTGCAGATTTTTACCGGCCGTCTGACAGATACGTTAGAGCCAATTACATCTTCGACAAGTGATCTATATCACTATGCATGCTTACAGAGTTTTCTAGCATTGGCCGTTGATAGCTACAGGTTTAGATTTTCCCCTCTCAATGAAACTCTAGTTTTGTTGCGTAAACACAGGTCAGTATGTGATCCAACAATTATTGTCCGTTTCTATTTTTTTTTTGTTACGCAACTGAAATACACGAACTAAACCAATTATTGTGCCACCCCGATCTGAAAAGAAACCAATTATTGTGCCACCCCAATCTGAAAGAAGCACCCAAAACTCAGGGAAACAAAATAATAACAAAAATAGAAAATTGGAGATGCGAGGAGTTGAACCCCGTACCTTTAAGCATGTAATCCTTAATGCTCTACTAGTTAAGCTACATCCCCAGGTCATACTTGGTTTTTCAAGATAATATTTTTTTATTTAACCAATAATTATAATAATATTAATAAACAACGTACGGTGGGAACCGGATGCCGCGGGTGATGCGGACGTGGCAGGGATGGGACATCGCGGGCGTAGCCAGGTGCCGAATGGTAATGGGTGCGGCGGATCTTGCAGGATGGGGCATAGGATGGGCGCGGGTGTGGGAGCTGCATGGATGGGCTGTTCGCTGGGCTTGCGGCCATGGTACCGTCCGACGGATTGGTATCCGAACGGATGCTCAGGCGCTAGTAGATCCACTCAAAATCAGATAAAGATAAAATAAAAATGATGAATATCTCAAGTGTACGAACACGCAAAGCCTGAGGTCGTGTGTATGGTGGAGTGGTTAGGGGATGAACACGCGAGCCCTGAGGTTGAGTCTTTGATCCCCTGTAGCCACGAAGCGCGCGTTTTCCGCCCAATGAATCGTGCGACTAGTCCATGTATTTCAGTTGCGCAAATTGTATGTTCGCCTTGCATACATCCCCTGCGCAGCATCTGAAAGGATTTTGTACACTGATCGACTATGTTGATACTTAATGGTGGTGCAAGAAAAATAATAAACTCGGTTATTTTGAAAAAATAAATACGTTGGGGATGTAGCTCAATTGGTAGAGCGTGAAAATACGGATTATTCAAGGTACAGGGTTCAACTCCTCACATCTCCAATTTATTTTTATTTACTCTTTTTTTCCTCTCAGAATAATGCATCTCCAATCTGTTTTTATTTACTCCTTTTTGGTGATACTTCACGGTAGGATTTTGTACCCATATTCGCAGGTGCACCTTTTGCATTATTGATCGACTATGGTGATACCTAACGGTGGTGCAAGAAGAATAAATAAATTTGATTATTTTGAAGAATTAAATAAAAAGTTGGTGATGTAGCTCAATTGGTAGAGCATGAAAATACGCATGATTCAAGGTAGTACGGGGTTTAACTCCTCGCATCTCCAATTTATTTTTTATTTACTCCTTTTTTGTCTCAGAATAATGCATCTCCAATTTGTTTTTATTTACTCCTTTTTTTGGTGATACTTAAGGGCAGGATTTGTTTTTTATTTACTCCTTTTTTTGTTGATACTTAAGGGTAGGATTTGTACCCATATTCGCAAGTGCACCTTTTGCATTATTGATCGACTATGGTGATACTTAACGGTGGTGCAAGTAAAATAAATAAACTCGATTATTTTGAAGAATTAAATAAAAATTGGGGATGAAGCTCAATTGATAGAGCATGAAAATATGCATGAAAATATGAAAACATGCAGAATGCCATCCTGATCTAAAAGAAAGATACACCCAAAACTCAGAGAAAAATAACAGTAATAAATAAAAAACTAGAGATGCAAAACTCAGAGGAACCAAATAATAGTAAAGAAACATATACCCAAAACTCAGAGAAACAAAATAACCGTAATAAATAAAGAATTGGATATGCAAAACTCAGAGAAACAAAATAGTAACCATAATAAATAAAGAATTGGATATGCAAAACTCAGAGAAACAAAATAATAATATATAAACAAAAAAATTTGGAGATGCGAGGAGTCGATCCCCGTACCTTTAAGCATGCAATCCTTAATGCTCTACCAGTTGAGCTACATCCCCAACTTTTATTTAGTTTTTCAATATAGTAATTTTTATTTGACCAATAATCTATAATCTATAATGGTATTATAATAACCAATGATAGAAAAGTGAGTACTAACGAAGATAAGGCTTCCACTGGTGCAAAATCATCCTATGAGTCCTATAAAAAAAAAAAACATCCTATGAGCCAGATCGCAGGTTCAATGTCTACCTTGGTTAGTGGATTTTTGTCCAACCCTCTGGCGGCGCTGACTAACAGACTTGTCCGCAGTAAGTCCAATTCTGGTGCATTTTTGTCCTCACTAGGCTCCGTGTTCCAACCCATGATCGAACGGTGCTTTCCTTTTCCAATTCTGTCCGTCCCATTGTTGTCGGATATCCGTCAGTAAGTGCTGGTAATTAAGTAGGAATGAATGGATTCCAAGATGGAAGTCGAGCCGAAGCGATGAGTAATGTTGTTGTGTAGTGTCCAAGATGGAAGTTCGCCGATGGGCTGGGCATAATCCTTCCAATAATTAATAGAAGGAGCCTGTCACTCTGTCAGGACTTGTATATCTGAACTGTGTCTCTCCTGGCAAGTCCCAATAGTCCCCTCGTGAAACCTTATATAAGTGAAGTATTTAAATTAAGATATTTCTTATTTTTACAGGAAGAGCTGCTGAATAATATATAATACTTCAGTAGGGTTCCTCATAGAAATGAGTGGCGCTAAGCAAGGGATTGAGTTGTGTGACACAACTCTGATTGAATATGACATGAGGATCAAGATGGCCAGAGAAGAGAAAAATGATATACAGCTGATTGATGGTGCATCACTCATAGACAACAGAAGCACATCTACTGCTTATGCATTCACAAAACCGCATTCATGGAGACTGTGGAGCAGTTGACATAAGTGTATCATGTCTTGACTTTGCAGTTGAGGCAAACATAGAGATTTAAATATATGAAGTACAAAGTGGTTTCAATTTGTGTGTGGGTTGTTTTATCAGTGAGTTATGTGAAGAATAAAGAAAGATATAAAGAGACTCTGGGAGTTGCTCTTAGACCGCGAAATGTTCTTTTACTGGGGAAACAAAATAATATAGTATGTAAAGACAGTCTCAATGGTTGAAAGTAAGCACGCTTTCCATGGTGACCATGTGTCAGCAAAAAATCATCTATAGAAATTAGAAACTACCTCACACAATGCTGTGTCTTCGTGTAATAGAGGACTTTTTTTCTATGCCTTATCTCTTCATCGGATGCTCTGTCACATCTCGTTCTCTTTTTTTCTTGCGACTTCCCTCATCTCGTTCTCTCTACCAACCAAAAAGCACAGGAACGTTTCAAAAAAAAGTACAGGAACTCAGGAAGCAAGCACATCAGGCGTCTGGGTGGTTGCTGGCCGGCCCGCAGGCAGGCGAGCGCGGCGGAAGCGCTGCGGTGCGGGCGACCACGGCCAGCGCACACGACCACGGCCGGCGCGGACGAGCGTGGCCGGCATGCGAGCGCAGCCAGCGCACGCGAGCGCGACAGACGGGCGAGGGCGGCAGCGCGGGCGAGAGCGGCGGCGGCAGGTGAGCGCTGCGGCACAGCACGGCGGCGCAGGCGAGCGCAGCTGACGGGTGAGCGCTGCGTCACGCGAGCACGGCGGCGCAGGCGTGCCCGGCTGATGGGTGAGTGCTGCGACACGAGAGCACGATGGCGCGGCCGAGCGCGGCCGGCAAGCGCATACGGGGCCCACATTGGTAGAAACCGGCGATTTCTTCCCAACACTGAATCTGTCGTTTCTTCACGCCTCTGATCTAGGGTCCTACCGTCAATGCTGCATCAGACGACTTGACCTATTTGCGGTACAATAGATTGAGTCTAGTCGTTTGTAGGTTTACTTGTTTCCAACGGATGAGTGATCGTATGGCGTACGAAACGATACCTGGAATCGACTGTCCTAGTCGATAGCCCACTTTAATGAGGAAGTACTGGATGTTTATATGATTTTACTTAATTTTTTCCTGGTTAAAAGCTAGTATGTATCTCACATGCATGCTTACACATCTACCCTTACATCTTTCGCATGTTTTCATGATCATCGGCTAAGTTAGATCCATGTAACTAAGTAAATAATAATTGTATATATGCCTGTTTTGTTTACATTACATCACGAACAAACTGGATATCGACTCTCTAGTCGATAGCCTTATTGTGCTGACCACTTGGCCGTATATTTAGAACTGTCTGGACAAACACCGGCATGTTCCACCTTAAATTACTGATCACTTTCTCTACTTGTCAATCGCAGGGTCAAATTGACTGGCACGCCCTCGGTCATGACCATCCGGTCCAGCGCCCCGCCTTTTAAGCCCGGAGAGGGCTCAGGATCTGCTCCGCACGGTTTCTCTCAGCTTGCTTACGTATCGGCAGCTCCCCGTCGCGTGCATTTTTGCGGTCGACAGATTCAAGGTACGGGGTTAAACTCCTAGCATCCCCATTTTTTTATTTACTCCTTTTTTCTCTCAAAATAATGCATCTCCAATTATTTTTTATTTACTCCTTTTTTGGTGATACTTAATGGTAGGATTTTGTACCCATATTCGCAAGTGCGCCTTTTGCATTATTTATCGCCTATGGTGATACTTAATGGTGGTGCAAGAAAAATAAACAAATTGTTTATTTTGAAGATTTAAATAAAAAGTTGGGGATGTAGTTCAATTGGTAGAGCATGAAAATACGCATGATTGAAGGTATGGGGTTCAACTCCTTGCATCTCCAATTTATTTTTTATTTACTCCTTTTTTTTGTCGGAATAATGCATCTCCAATTGCTTTTATTTATTCCTTTTTTGGTGATACTTAAGGGTAGGATTTGTTTTTATTTACTCCTTTTTTTGGTGATACTTAAGGGTAGGATTTTGTACCCATATTCGCAAGTGTACCTTTTGCATTATTGATAGACTTTGGTGATACTTAACAGTGGTGCAAATAAAATAAATAAACTCGATTATTTTGAAGAATTAAATAAAAGTTGGGGATGAAGCTCAATTGGTAGAGCGTGAAAATATGCATGATTCAAGGTACCGGGTTCAACTCCTCGCATCTCCATTTTTTTATTTACTCCTTTTTTTCTCACAGAATAATGCATCTCCAATTTGTTTTTATTTACTCCTTTTTTTGTGATACTTAATGGTAGGATTTTGTACCCATATTCGCAAGTGTCGCCTTTTGCATTATTGATCGACTATACTTGACGATGGTGCAAGTAAAATAAAAAAACTCGATTATTTTGAAGAATTAAATTAAAGTTGGGGATGTATCTCAATTGGTAGAACTTGAAAATACACATGATTTAAGGTACGGGGTTCAACACCTCACATCTCCAATTAACTTTTATTTACTCCTTTTCTCTCTCGAGAATAATGCATCTCCAATTTGTTTTTATTTACTCCTTTTTCTCTCCGAATTTTTTATTTACTCCTTTTTTTTCTCTCCAAATAATGCACAACTCTGTTTTTCAGTTCTGAATGGCATGCAGAATGCCATCCTGATCTAAAAGAAAGATACACCCAAAACTCAGAGAAAAATAACAGTAATAAATAAAAAACTAGAGATGCAAAACTCAGAGGAACCAAATAATAGTAAAGAAACATATACCCAAAACTCGGAGAAACAAAATAAACGTAATAAATAAAGAATTGGATTTGCAAAACTCAGAGAAACAAAATTGTAACCATAATAAATAAAGAATTGGATATGCAAAACTCAGTGAAACAAAATAATAATATATAAACAAAAGAATTTGGAGATGCGAGGAGTTGAACCCCATACCTTTGAGCATGCAATCCTTAATGCTCTACCAGTTGAGCTACATCCCCAACTTTTATTTAGTTTTTCAAAATAGTAATTTTTATTTGGCCAATAATCTATAATCTATAATGGTATTATAATAACCAATGATAGAAAAGTGAGTACTAACGAAGATACGGCTTCCACTGGTGCAAAATCATCATATGAGTCCTATCAAAAAAAAAAAAACATCCTTTGAGCGAGATCGCAAGTTCAATGTCTACCTTGGTTAGTGGATTTTTGTCCAACCCTCTGGCGGCGCTGACTAACAGACTTGTCCGCATTAAGTCCAATTCTGGTGCATTTTTGTCCTCACTAGGCTCCGTGTTCCAACCCATGATCGAACGGTGCTTTTCTTTTCCAATTCTGTTCGACGCATTGTTGTCGGATATCCGTCAGTAAGTGCTGGTAATTAAGTAGGAATGAATGGATTCCAAGATGGAAGTCGAGCCGAAGCGATGAGTAATGTTGTTGTGTAGTGTCGAAGATGGAAGTTCGCCGATGGGCTGGGCATAATCCTTCCAATAATTAATAGAAGGAGCCTGTCACTCTGTCAGGACTTGTATATCTGAACTGTGTTTCCCCTGGCAAGTCCCAATAGTCCCCTCGTGAAACCTTATATAAGTGAAGTATTTAAATTTAGATATTTCTTACTTTTACAGGAAGAGCTGCTGAATAATATATAATACTTCTGTAGTGCTCCTCATAGAAATGAGTGGCCCTAAGCAAGGGATTGAGTTGTGTGACACTACTCTGATTGAATATGACATGAGGATCAAGATGGGTAGAGAAGAGAACAATGATCTACAGCTGATTGATGGTGCATCACTCATAGACAACAGAAGCACAGCTACTGCTTATGCATTCACAAAACCGCATTCATGGCGACTGTGGAGCAGTTGACATAAGTGTATCATGTCTCGACTTTGCAGTTGAGGCAAACATAGAGATTTAAATATATGAAGTACAAAGTAGTTTCAATTTGTGTGTGGGTTGTTTTATCAGTGAGTTATGTGAAGAATAATAAAGAAAGATATGAAGAGTCTCTGGGAGTTGCTCTTTGACCGCGAAATGTTCTTTTATTGGGGAACCAAAATAATATAGTATGTAAAGGCAGTCTCAATGGTTGAAAGTACGCACGCTTTCCATGGTGACCATGTGTCAGCAAAAAATCATCTATAGAAATTAGAAACTACATCACACAATTAATGCTGTGTCTTCGTGTAAAGAGGACTTTTGTCTATGCCTTATCTCTTCATCGGATGCTCTGTCACATCTCGTGCTCTTTTTTTTTTCTTGCGACTTCTCTCATCTCGTTCTCTCTACCAACCCAAAAGCACACGAACGTTTCAAAAAAAAGTACAGGAACTCAGGAAGCAAGCACATCAGGCGTCTGGGCAGTTGCTGGCCCGCCCACAGGCAGGCGAGCGCGGCGGCGGAAGCGCTGCGGTGCGGGCGACCACGGCTAGCGCACGCGACCACGGCCGGCGCGGACGAGCGTGACCGGCGTGCGAGCGCAGCCAGCACACGCGAGCGCAACAGACGGGCGAGTGCGGCAGCACGGGCGAGAGCGGCGGTGGCAGGCGAGCGCTGCGGCACAGCACGGCGGCGCAGACGTGCGCGGCTGATGGGTGAGCGCTGCGTCACGCGAGCATGGCGGCGCAGGCGTGTCCGGCTGACGGGCGAGTGCTGCGACACGCGAGCACGAAGGCGCGGCCAAGCGCGGCCGGCAAGCGCATGCGGGCCCCAGATTGGTAGAAACCTGTGATTTCTTCCCAACGCTGAATCTGTCGTTTCTTCACGACTCTGATCTAGTGTCCTACCGTCAATGCTGCATCAGACGACTCAACCTATTGGCGGTACAATAGATTGAGTCTAGTCGTTCGTAGGTTTACTTGTATCCAACGGATGAGTGATCGTATGGCATACGACACGATACCTGGAATCGACTGTCCTAGCCGATAGCCCGCTTTATTGAGGAAGTACTGGATGTTTATATGCTTTTACTTAATTTTGTCCTGGTTAAAAGCTAGTATGTATCTCACATGTATGCTTACACGTCTACCCTTACATCTTTAGCATGTTTTCATGATCATCGACTAAGTTAGATCCATGTAACTAAGTAAATAATAATTGACAATATGCTTGTTTTGTTTACATTACATCACGAACATGCTGAATATCGACTCTCTATTCGATAGCCTTATTGTGCTGACCTCTTGGTCGTATATTTAGAACTGTCTAGACAAACAACGACATGTTCCACCTTAAATTACTTGTCAATCGTAGGGTCAAATTGACTGGCACTTCCTCGGTCACGACCATCCGGTCCAGCGCCCCACCTTTTAAGCCCGGAGAGGGCTCGGGATTTGCTCCGCGCGGTTTCTCTCGGCTTACTTACGTGTCGGCAGCTCCCCGTCGCGTGCATTTTTGCCATCGACAGATTCAAGGTACGGGGTTAAACTCCTCGCATCTCCATTTTTTTATTTACTCCTTTTTTCTCCCAAAATAATGCATCTCCAATTTTTTTTATTTACTCCTTTTTTGGTGATACTTAATGGTAGGATTTTGTACCCATATTCGCAAGTGCGCCTTTTGCATTATTGATCGCTACGGTGATACTTAATGGTGGTGCAAGAAAAATAAACAAATTTGTTTATTTTGAAGATTTAAATAAAATAGCTCAATTGGTAGAGCGTGAAAATACGCATGATTAAAGGTATGGGGTTCAACTCCTTGCATCTCCAATTTATTTTTTATTTAATCCTTTTTTTGTTGGAATAATGCATCTCCAATTGCTTTTATTTATTCCATTTTTGGTGATACTTAAGGGTAGGATTTGTTTTTATTTACTCCTTTTTTTTGGTGATACTTATGGGTAGGATTTTGTACCCATATTCGCAAGTGCACCTTTTGCATTATTGATCGACTATGGTGATACTTAACGGTGGTGCAAATAAAATAAATAAACTCAATTATTTTGAAGAATTAAATAAAAGTTGGGGATGAAACTCAATTGGTAGAGCGTGAAAACATGCATGATTCAAGGTACGGGGTTCAACTCCTTGCATCTCCATTTTCTTATTTACTCATTTTTTTTCTCTCAGAATAATGCATCTCCAAATTTTTTTATTTACTCCTTTTTTGGTGATACTCAATGGTAGGATTTTGTACCCATATTCGCAAGTGCGCCTTTTGCATTATCGATCGACTATACTTGACGGTGGTGCAAGTAAAATAAAAAACTCGATTATTTTGAAGAATTAAATTAAAGTTGGGGATGTAGCTCAATTGGTAGAACTTGAAAATACACATGATTTAAGGTACGGGGTTCAACACCTCACATCTCCAATTAACTTTTATTTACTCCTTTTTCTCTCTCAGAATAATGCATCTCCAATTTGTTTTTATTTACTCCTTTTTTCTCTCCGAATTTTTTTATTTACTCCTTTTTTTTCTCTCCAAATAATGCACAACTCTGTTTTTCAGTTCTGAATGGCATGCAGAATGCCATCCTGATCTAAAAGAAAGATACACCCAAAACTCAGAGAAAAATAACAGTAATAAATAAAAAACTAGAGATGCAAAACTCAGAGGAACCAAATAATAGTAAAGAAACATATACCCAAAACTCGGAGAAACAAAATAAACGTAATAAATAAAGAATTGGATTTGCAAAACTCAGAGAAACAAAATTGTAACCATAATAAATAAAGAATTGGATATGCAAAACTCAGTGAAACAAAATAATAATATATAAACAAAAGAATTTGGAGATGCGAGGAGTTGAACCCCATACCTTTGAGCATGCAATCCTTAATGCTCTACCAGTTGAGCTACATCCCCAACTTTTATTTAGTTTTTCAAAATAGTAATTTTTATTTGGCCAATAATCTATAATCTATAATGGTATTATAATAACCAATGATAGAAAAGTGAGTACTAACGAAGATACGGCTTCCACTGGTGCAAAATCATCCTATGAGTCCTATAAAAAAAACATCCTATGAGCGAGATCGCAAGTTCAATGTCTACCTTGGTTAGTGGATTTTTGTCCAACCCTCTGGCGGCGCTGACCAACAGACTTGTCCGCATTAAGTCCAATTCTGGTGCATTTTTGTCCTCACACTACCGGAGACCGGCTCTTTGCCGAGTGCCAGGTGGTTTGCCGAGTGTTGTTTTTTGGGCACTCGGCAAAGACGCCTTTGCCGAGTGTTTTTTTTTGACACTCGGCAAAGAGGCTCTTTGCCGAGTGTTTTTTTTGACACTCGGCAAAGAGCTTCTTTGCCGAGTGTTTTTTTTTACACTCGGCAAAGAAAATTTCAAAGTACATTTCGAAGCAGTAAATTAATTCAAATGAAAAAGTTTTCAACTACAAAGTTGTATAACTCATCAAGATGTACAATGTTTGTTTTGGTCTTTTCTTCATACGACAAAGTGAAAATAAATTTGTTCATAAATCTAACACATCTCTCTTATAGTTTATGAAACTACAAGATAGATATATAAGATTTGTGAACAATGTTAGAACGACCATGTCGGATGAACATATAATCAAACAACTAAAATAAACTTTGTAGATCTCGAAAAGTTATGAAACTTTGTAATTGGCAACTTTTTGATTTGAAAACATCTTGTCATGCAAAACTGCGTTTGAATTTCAAAATTTTAAAATTTGAACTTTTCAAACGACCTCGGATGAAAAAATAACCAAAATAAACTCTGTAGATCTCATAAAGTTATGAAACATTGTAGTTGACAACTTTTTGATTTGAAAACATATTGTCATGCAAAACTGTGTTTGAATTTCAAAATTTTAAAATTCAAATTTTGTAAACGACCTCGGATGAAAAAACTTCCTAAACTAAAAGTGTAGATCTCAAAAAGTTATGAAACTTTGTAGTTAACAACTTTTTGATTTGAAAACATCTTGTCATGCAAAACTGTGTTTGAATTTCAAAATTTTAAAATTCAAATTTTGTAAACGACCTCGGATGGAAAAACTTCCTAAACTAAAAGTGTAGATCTCGAAAAGTTATGAAACTTTGTAGTTTACAACTTTTTAATTTTAATTCGTTTATGGCCTCAAACATGTAATTTACACTCAGTTTAGTATAATATATTGGGAACTAAAACGGAATCCAGACACAAGTGAGAGTGTGGTGTAGTGGTAGATGAGGTACGTGCACAGCGGGAGGTCTCGGGTTTGAATCGCGTCGGCCGCGTAGCCATGAAATTCACGTGAAAATATCGTAGATGGGTGGGCGCTGACCGGTGGGGGCCTCCATCGATAAAAAAAAATTCTATTTTTTTTTGGTAAAAATTCCCATTTTTTTGGGTTTTTTCCGGTTTCAACTTTGTCGAGTGTCGGGCACTCGGCAAAGGCTTTGCCGAGTGCCCGATAAAAGACACTCGGCAAAGTTGGCTTTGCCGTCACTGTTTTTGGCGAGTGCTGTTCGCCGAGTGTTACACTCGGCGAACCATTTGCCGAGTGTTTTATGTCTTTTGCCGAGTGTTTCGGGCACTCGGCAAACTCAAGGAGTCCGGTAGTGTCACTAGGCTCCGTGTTCCAACCCATGATGGAACGGTGCTTTTCTTTTCCAATTCTGTCCGACGCATTGTTGTCGGATATCCGTCAGTAAGTGCTGGTAATTAAGTAGGAATGAATGGATTCCAAGATGGAAGTCGAGCCAAAGCGATGAGTAATGTTGTTGTGTAGTGTCCAAGATGGAAGTTCGCCGATGGGCTGGGCATAATCCTTCCAATAATTAATAGAAGGAGCCTGTCACTCTGTCAGGACTTGTATGTCTGAACTGTGTCTCTCCTGGCAAGTCCCAATAGTCCCCTCGTGAAACCTTATATAAGTGAAGTATTTAAATTAAGATATTTCTTACTTTTACAGGAAGAGCTGCTGAATAATATATAATACTTCAGTAGGGTTCCTCATAGAAATGAGTGGCCCTAAGCAAGGGATTGGGTTGTGTGACACTACTCTGATTGAATATGACATGAGAATCAAGATGGGCAGAGAAGAGAAAAATGATCTACAGCTGATTGATGGTGCATCACTCATAGACAACAGAAGCACAGCTACTGCTTATGCATTCACAAAACCGCATTCATGGAGACTGTGGAGCAGTTGACATAAGTGTATCATGTCTTGACTTTGCAGTTGAGGCAAACATAGTGATTTAAATATATGAAGTACAAAGTGGTTTCAATTTGTGTGTGGGTTGTTTTATCAGTGAGTTATGTGAAGAATAAAGAAAGATATAAAGAGACTCTGGGAGTTGCTCTTAGACCGCGAAATGTTCTTTTATTGGGGAAACAAAATAATATAGTATGTAAAGGCAGTCTCAATGGTTGAAAGTACGCACGCTTTCCATGGTGACCATGTGTCAGCAAAAAATCATCTATAGAAATTAGAAACTACCTCACACAATGCTGTGTCTTCATGTAATAGAGGACTTTTTTTTCTATGCCTTATCTCTTCATCTGATGCTCTGGCACATCTCGTTCTCTTTTTTTCTTGCGACTTCCCTCATCTCGTTCTCTCTACCAACCAAAAAGCACAGGAACGTTTCAAAAACAAGTACAGGAACTCAGGAAGCAAGCACATCAGGCGTCTGGGCGGTTGCTGGCCGGCCCGTAGGCAGACGATCGCGGCAGAAGCGCTGCGGTGCAGGCGACCACGGCCAGCGCACGCGACCACGGCCGGCGCAGACGAGCGTGGCCGGCATGCGAGCGCAGCCAGCCACGCGAGCACGATAGACGGGCGAGGGCGGTAGCGCGGGCGAGAGCGGCGGCGGCAGGCGAGTGCTGCGGCACAACACGGTGGCGCAGGCGTGCGCGGCTGACGGGTGAGCGCTGCGTCACGCGAGCATGGCGGCGCAGGCGTGCCCGGCTGACGGGCGAGTGCTGCGACACGAGAGCACGATGGCGCGGCCGAGCGCGGCCGGCAAGCGCATACGGGGCCCACATTGGTAGAAATCGGCGATTTCTTCCCAACGCTGAATCTATCGTTTCTTCACGCCTCTGATCTAGGGTCCTACCGTCAATGCTGCATCAGACGACTCGACCTATTGGCGGCACAATAGATTGAGTCTAGTCGTTTGTGGGTTTACTTGTATCCAACGGATGAGTGATCGTATGGCATACGAAACGATACCTGGAATCGACTGTCCTAGCCGATAGCCCGCTTTATTGAGGAAGTACTGGATGTTTATATGCTTTTACTTAATTTAGTACTGGTTAAAAGCTAGTATGTATCTCACATGCATGCTTACACGTCTACCCTTACATCTTTCGCATGTTTTCATGATCATCGGTTAAGTTAGATCCATGTAACTAAGTAAATAATAATTGCCTATATGCCTGTTTTGTTTACATTACATCACGAACATACTGGCTATCGACTCTCTAGTCGATAGCCTTATTGTGCTGACCACTTAGCCGTATATTTAGAACTGTCTGGATAAACACCGGCATGTTCCACCTTAAATTACTGATCACTTTCTCTACTTGTCAATCGCAGGGTCAAATTGACTGGCACGCCCTCGGTCATGACCATCCGGTCCAGCGCCCCACCTTTTAAGCCCGGAGAGGGCTCAGGATCTGCTCCGCGCGGTTTCTCTCGGCTTGCTTACGTGTCGGCAGCTCCCCGTCGCGTGCATTTTTGCCGTCGACAGATTCAAGGTACGGGGTTAAACTCCTCGCATCCCCATTTTTTTATTTACTTCTTTTTTCTCTCAAAATAATGCATCTCCAATTTGTTTTTATTTACTCCTTTTTTGGTGATACTTAATGGTAGGATTTTGTACCCATATTTGCAAGTGCGCCTTTTGCATTATTTATCGCCAATGGTGATACTTAATGGTGGTGCAAGAAAAATAAACAAATTTGTTTATTTTGAAGATTTAAATAAAATAGCTCAATTGGTAGAGCGTGAAAATACGCATGATTGAAGGTATGGGGTTCAACTCCTTGCATCTCCAATTTATTTTTTATTTACTCCTTTTTTTGTCGGAATAATGCATCTCCAATTGCTTTTATTTATTCCTTTTTTGGTGATACTTAAGGGTAGGATTTGTTTTTATTTACTCCGTTTTTTGGTGATACTTAAGGGTAGGATTTTGTACCCATATTCGCAAGTGCACCTTTTGCATTATTGATCGACTATGGTGATACTTAACAGTGGTGCAAATAAAATAAATAAACTCAATTATTTTGAAGAATTAAATAAAAGTTGGGGATGAAGCTCAATTGGTAGAGCGTGAAAATATGCATGATTCAAGGTACGTGGTTCAACTCCTCGCATCTCCATTTTTTATTTACTCCTTTTTTCTCTCATAATAATGCATCTCCAATTTGTTTTTATTTACTCCTTTTTTGTGATACTTAATGGTAGGATTTTGTACCCATATTACATAAGTGCGCCTTTTGCATTATTGATCGACTATACTTGACGGTAGTGCAAGTAAAATAAAGAAACTCGATTATTTTGAAGAATTAAATTAAAGTAGGGGATGTAGCTCAATTGGTAGAACTTGAAAATACACATGATTTAATGTACGGGGTTCAACACTTCACATCTCCAATTAACTTTTATTTACTCCTTTTTCTCTCTCAGAATAATGCATCTCCAATTTGTTTTCATTTACTCCTTTTTTCTCTCCAATTTTTTTTATTTACTCGTTTTTTTCTCTCCAAATAATGCACAACTCTGTTTTTTCTGTTCTGAATGGCATGCAGAATGCCATCCTGATCTAAAAGAAAGATACACCCAAAACTCAGAGAAAAATAACAGTAATAAATAAAAAACTAGAGATTCAAAACTCAGAGGAACCAAATAATAGTAAAGAAACATATACCCAAAACTCGGAGAAACAAAATAACCGTAATAAATAAAGAATTGGATATGCAAAACTCAGAGAAACAAAATTGTAACCATAATAAATAAAGAATTGGATATGCAAAACTCAGAGAAACAAAATAATAATATATAAACAAAAAAATTTGGAGATGCGAGGAGTTGAACCCCGTACCTTTGAGCATGCAATCCTTAATGCTCTACCAGTTGAGCTACATCCCCAACTTTTATTTAGTTTTTCAAAATAGTAATTTTTATTTGACCAATAATCTATAATCTATAATGGTATTATAATAACCAATGATAGAAAAGTGAGTACTAACGAAGATACGGCTTCCACTGGTGCAAAATCATCATATGAGTCCTATCAAAAAAAAAAAAAACATCCTTTGAGCGAGATCGCAAGTTCAATGTCTACCTTGGTTAGTGGATTTTTTTGTCCAACCCTCTGGCGGCGCTGACTAACAGACTTGTCCGCATTAAGTCCAATTCTGGTGCATTTTTGTCCTCACTAGGCTCCGTGTTCCAACCCATGATCGAACGGTGCTTTTCTTTTCCAATTCTGTTCGACGCATTGTTGTCGGATATCCGTCAGTAAGTGCTGGTAATTAAGTAGGAATGAATGGATTCCAAGATGGAAGTCGAGCCGAAGCGATGAGTAATGTTGTTGTGTAGTGTCGAAGATGGAAGTTCGCCGATGGGCTGGGCATAATCCTTCCAATAATTAATAGAAGGAGCCTGTCACTCTGTCAGGACTTGTATATCTGAACTGTGTTTCCCCTGGCAAGTCCCAATAGTCCCCTCGTGAAACCTTATATAAGTGAAGTATTTAAATTTAGATATTTCTTACTTTTTTACAGGAAGAGCTGCTGAATAATATATAATACTTCTGTAGTGCTCCTCATAGAAATGAGTGGCCCTAAGCAAGGGATTGAGTTGTGTGACACTACTCTGATTGAATATGACATGAGGATCAAGATGGGTAGAGAAGAGAACAATGATCTACAGCTGATTGATGGTGCATCACTCATAGACAACAGAAGCACAGCTACTGCTTATGCATTCACAAAACCGCATTCATGGCGACTGTGGAGCAGTTGACATAAGTGTATCATGTCTCGACTTTGCAGTTGAGGCAAACATAGAGATTTAAATATATGAAGTACAAAGTAGTTTCAATTTGTGTGTGGGTTGTTTTATCAGTGAGTTATGTGAAGAATAATAAAGAAAGATATGAAGAGTCTCTGGGAGTTGCTCTTTGACCGCGAAATGTTCTTTTATTGGGGAACCAAAATAATATAGTATGTAAAGGCAGTCTCAATGGTTGAAAGTACGCACGCTTTCCATGGTGACCATGTGTCAGCAAAAAATCATCTATAGAAATTAGAAACTACATCACACAATTAATGCTGTGTCTTCGTGTAAAAGAGGACTTTTTGTCTATGCCTTATCTCTTCATCGGATGCTCTGTCACATCTCGTGCTCTTTTTTTTTTCTTGCGACTTCTCTCATCTCGTTCTCTCTACCAACCCAAAAGCACACGAACGTTTCAAAAAAAAGTACAGGAACTCAGGAAGCAAGCACATCAGGCGTCTGGGCAGTTGCTGGCCCGCCCACAGGCAGGCGAGCGCGGCGGCGGAAGCGCTGCGGTGCGGGCGACCACGGCTAGCGCACGCGACCACGGCCGGCGCGGACGAGCGTGACCGGCGTGCGAGCGCAGCCAGCACACGCGAGCGCAACAGACGGGCGAGTGCGGCAGCACGGGCGAGAGCGGCGGTGGCAGGCGAGCGCTGCGGCACAGCACGGCGGCGCAGACGTGCGCGGCTGATGGGTGAGCGCTGCGTCACGCGAGCATGGCGGCGCAGGCGTGTCCGGCTGACGGGCGAGTGCTGCGACACGCGAGCACGAAGGCGCGGCCAAGCGCGGCCGGCAAGCGCATGCGGGCCCCAGATTGGTAGAAACCTGTGATTTCTTCCCAACGCTGAATCTGTCGTTTCTTCACGACTCTGATCTAGTGTCCTACCGTCAATGCTGCATCAGACGACTCAACCTATTGGCGGTACAATAGATTGAGTCTAGTCGTTCGTGGGTTTACTTGTATCCAACGGATGAGTGATCGTATGGCATACGACACGATACCTGGAATCGACTGTCCTAGCCGATAGCCCGCTTTATTGAGGAAGTACTGGATGTTTATATGCTTTTACTTAATTTTGTCCTGGTTAAAAGCTAGTATGTATCTCACATGTATGCTTACACGTCTACCCTTACATCTTTAGCATGTTTTCATGATCATCGACTAAGTTAGATCCATGTAACTAAGTAAATAATAATTGACAATATGCTTGTTTTGTTTACATTACATCACGAACATGCTGAATATCGACTCTCTATTCGATAGCCTTATTGTGCTGACCTCTTGGTCGTATATTTAGAACTGTCTAGACAAACAACGACATGTTCCACCTTAAATTACTTGTCAATCGTAGGGTCAAATTGACTGGCACTTCCTCGGTCACGACCATCCGGTCCAGCGCCCCACCTTTTAAGCCCGGAGAGGGCTCGGGATTTGCTCCTCGCGGTTTCTCTCGGCTTACTTACGTGTCGGCAGCTCCCCGTCGCGTGCATTTTTGCCATCGACAGATTCAAGGTACGGGGTTAAACTCCTCGCATCTCCATTTTTTTATTTACTCCTTTTTTCTCCCAAAATAATGCATCTCCAATTTTTTTTATTTACTCCTTTTTTGGTGATACTTAATGGTAGGATTTTGTACCCATATTCGCAAGTGCGCCTTTTGCATTATTGATCGCTACGGTGATACTTAATGGTGGTGCAAGAAAAATAAACAAATTTGTTTATTTTGAAGATTTAAATAAAATAGCTCAATTGGTAGAGCGTGAAAATACGCATGATTAAAGGTATGGGGTTCAACTCCTTGCATCTCCAATTTATTTTTTATTTAATCCTTTTTTTGTTGGAATAATGCATCTCCAATTGCTTTTATTTATTCCATTTTTGGTGATACTTAAGGGTAGGATTTGTTTTATTTACTCCTTTTTTTGGTGATACTTATGGGTAGGATTTTGTACCCATATTCGCAAGTGCACCTTTTGCATTATTGATCGACTATGGTGATACTTAACGGTGGTGCAAATAAAATAAATAAACTCAATTATTTTGAAGAATTAAATAAAAGTTGGGGATGAAACTCAATTGGTAGAGCGTGAAAACATGCATGATTCAAGGTACGGGGTTCAACTCCTTGCATCTCCATTTTCTTATTTACTCATTTTTTTTCTCTCAGAATAATGCATCTCCAAATTTTTTTATTTACTCCTTTTTTGGTGATACTCAATGGTAGGATTTTGTACCCATATTCGCAAGTGCGCCTTTTGCATTATCGATCGACTATACTTGACGGTGGTGCAAGTAAAATAAAAAACTCGATTATTTTGAAGAATTAAATTAAAGTTGGGGATGTAGCTCAATTGGTAGAACTTGAAAATACACATGATTTAAGGTACGGGGTTCAACACCTCACATCTCCAATTAACTTTTATTTACTCCTTTTTCTCTCTCAGAATAATGCATCTCCAATTTGTTTTTATTTACTCCTTTTTTCTCTCCGAATTTTTTTTATTTACTCCTTTTCTCTCTCTCCAAATAATGCACAACTCTGTTTTTTTCAGTTCTGAATGATGGCATGCAGAATGCCTTCCTGATCTAAAAGAAAGATACACCCAAAACTCAGAGAAAAATAACAGTAATAAATTATAAACTAGAGATGCAAAACTCAGAGGAACCAAATAATAGTAAAGAAACATATACCCAAAACTCAGAGAAACAAAATAACCCTAATAAATAAAGAATTGGATATGCAAAACTCAGAGAAACAAAATAGTAACCATAATAAATAAAGAATTGGATATGCAAAACTCAGAGAAACAAAATAATAATATATAAACAAAAAAAATTGGAGATGCGAGGAGTTGAACCCCGTACCTTTAAGCATGCAATCCTTAATGCTCTACCAGTTTAGCTACATCCCCAACTTTTATGTAGTTTTTCAATATAGTAATTTTTATTTGACCAATAATCTATAATCTATAATGGTATTATAATAACCAATGACAGAAAAGTGAGTACTAACGAAGATAAGGCTTCCACTGGTGCAAAATCATCCTATGAGTCCTATCAAAAAAAAAAAAACATCCAATGAGCGAGATCGCAGGTTCAATGTCTAACTTGGTTAGTGGATTTTTGTCCAACCCTCTGGCGGCGCTGACTAACAGACTTCTCCGCAGTAAGTCCAATTCTGGTGCATTTTTGTGCTCACTAGGCTCCGTGTTCCAACCCATGATCGAACGGTGCTTTTCTTTTCCAATTCTGTCCGTCGCATTGTTGTCGGATATCCCTCAGTAAGTGCTGGTAACTAAGTAGGAATGAATGGATTCCAAGATGGAAGTCGAGCCGACGCGATGAGTAATGTTGTTGTGTACACTACTGCAAACAGAGACTTTGCCGAGTGTAAAATTCTTTGCCGAGTGTCAAAAATCGGGCACTCGGCAAAGACCTTCTTTGCCGAGTGCTGCACTCGGCAAAGAATTACACTCGCCAAAGAGTTCTTTGCCGAGTGCCGGGCACTCGGCAAACAACGGCACTCGGCAAAGGACTTCTTTGCCGA
This sequence comes from Miscanthus lutarioriparius, assembly GCA_904845875.1. NCBI lineage: Eukaryota > Viridiplantae > Streptophyta > Magnoliopsida > Poales > Poaceae > Miscanthus > Miscanthus lutarioriparius. Next base: position 9,032,081 of record CAJGYO010000014.1, read on the forward strand.
GTGCCAGACTCTCGGCAAAATCTCTACACTCGGCATAGGCTGCCCGCGAAACGGCGTTCGATCACGGCGTTCTTTGCCGAGTGCCTGCTGTTAGGCACTCGGCAAAGATTTGATTTTTTTTTAAAAAAATTCTTTGCCGAGTGCCCCAGATCTGGCACTCGGCAAAGATTTAATTTTTTTTAAAAAATTCTTTGCCGAGTGTCTCAGATCTGGCGCTCGGCAAAGAATTTTTTTAAAAAAAAATACTTTGCCGAGTGCCCCTGGCACGGCACTCGGCAAAGATTTAATTTTTTTTATAATTTCTTTGCCGAGTGCTCCTGTGGATGCACTCGGCAAATAGGAAATTTTTTGAAAAAAATTAAAACACTCTTTGCCGAGTGTCTTATGCCTGGCACTCGGCAAAGACTCGGCAAAGACACCCTTTGCCGAGTGCCATGCCCCGCCACTCGGCAAAGTTTTTTTTGTTTTTTTGTTTTTGGCCTCCAATTTTTTTGTGCAACCCTTTTAAAGCACCAGGAACTCCTAGTTACAATTTGGGGATTTTTTTGGCTTTTTGATATATTTAGTTACTTTATTTCGTTTACTTGAATTTTTCCGAAAAATAGAAATTTGAACTGCACGTGGTACGAATAATGGAGTTTAATGATTCAAAAATTTATAGTCATGTTAGTGAGTGTTGTGAGAGGCCGTATCCAGGAACGGACCCAAAATTTCGGACATCTTGTTCACGAAACATGTCCGCGAAATTGCGTGTGAAGTGTTTTTAAATTCTATAAAAAGCAAACGAAGTCCGAAAATCATGAAACTTGTTGAGATGTCGTGATATCATATGTGGAGGTTATGATAAAATTTTAGAAGATTTAAATGCACGTTGTCACGTCGATGCTTACAAACCGTGACATCTCTACATGTGATATCTGAAGCGCAATGTGGAAATGTCCTGGTTTGTAAGCATCGTACGTGACAACGTGCATCAAACATTCTCAAATTTTTATCATAGCCTCCACATATGATATCACGACATCTCAACAAGTTTCATGATTTTCGGAATTCGTTTGCTTTTTATAGAATTTAAAAACACTTCGCACGCAAGTTCGCGGTCATGTTTCATGAACAAGATGTCCGAAATTTCGGGTCCGTTCCTGGATACGGCCTCACACTACACTCACTAACATGACTATCATTTTTTGAATCATTAAATTCTATTATTCGTACCACGGGCAGTTCAAATTTATATTTTTCGAAAAAAATCAAGTAAACAAAATAAAGTAACTAAATATATCAAAAAACCATAAAAAATCTCCGAATTCTAATTAGGAGTTCCTGGTACTTTAAAAGGGCTACACAAAAAATTTGGAGGCCAAAAACAAAAAGAAAATAAAAACACTTTACCGAGTGCCGGGGCATGACACTCGGCAAAGGGGGTCTTTGCCGAGTGCCACGGATAAGGCACTCGGCAAAGAAGGTTCTGATTTTTTTTAGAAATTTTCTCTTTATGCCGACGGCCGGATCGGGGCACTCGGCAAAGTTGACTCCTTTGCCGAGTGCCTCCCTGATCCGGCGCTCGGCAAAGGGGCGGGTGGGGGCACTTAAGCGAGTTCGTCCGGGCACAGTCCAAGCCACACAGAGAGCCCCCGCGCGCGCTGCTCCCGGCCGTCCCCGCGCCCGCCAGCCACTCCCCGTCCGCCGCGCCCGCCAGCCACCGGGCCCCGCCGACGCCGCGCGCTGCCCGCCGCCGCAGCCCCTCCCCGTGCCCCAGCTGGATGGAGGCGTCAGCTTCGGCAGAAGGTGGGGGAGGCAGCGCCGCCACGCGGAGCAGCCCGGCGGCCGTGCACGCCACCAACGACTCCGCGGCCAGCGAAGGTGATGCCTCGCGACCTGCTTCGAGTGTGTCTGCTTCGATTCCGGTTCTGTAACGCGGTTGTTGGGGGGTGTTGGTCACCACATGTTCGTCGATTTGCCAACTAGGGAGTGCGCTTTGCCCGTGCTACTTTGCTAGCTTTTTACGAAGACACATACTGGACGCTTAGTAGTTAGGAGTAGAAGGGTTGTGAAAAAATTGTGTAACTTCACGGTAGATTTTACATTTTATTTCAACTTCATGAGACTGTAACATTGGGGCGTGTCTGAGAACCTGATGCGAAATGCTATTTGATTCCTTACTACAGATAAATGGTGTATTTACAATTAAGATAATGAAAGCGTCAGGGCAGGCACTAGCAAAATTAAAGATTGCTGTGCTCTAACTTTGCTTTTACATTAGTGCAACTAAGTGGACTATACTTTAGAGACCTTAACTAGTATGGAGATGTCTATACTATACTACTGTTACTTTCTGGGACAAAGTTTTCATTGTGTTGTTTGATTTGAGTATTTGGAGGTAAAAAATTTCTTGTTTTTCTAGATCTGGCTATTCAAACTACAATCTTAGATTCTGCTTGGTTCAAAGCAAGCAAACGGTTGTGTGCTTATATAAGCTGTCAGCAGTTGCGAGAAGTCGATACATCAAAAATACTAGAAGGGTGTCTATCATCGAATCCTGGTGAGTCCATCTGTAGTTATGCTCGTTACTGATTCTGTCACTAACAATTAGGTTTTCCTTAAGGACAAGAGGAACTGGCAAAGGATCTTTATGTTCCTCGAGTGGAGGATAAGAACAGTAATATGCGGATGCTCAAAATCACCACCATGGATGATTTAGTTAAGAATTCAATGAACATTCTGGAACCATCACCTGTGGATGCTACCGGGAATGATCGTGAAGATGGTATGAAATTTCATTTCCATGTTACTGCAAAAAGCTTTCTCCACATCTATATATATAAGTTACTGCATCGATGGGGTGTTTAAGTTGACATGTATTCACTACCTGCCCTGTCTAATGTATATAAGTTACTGCATCCATGGGGTGGTTAACTTTACATGTATTCACTACTTCTGATCCTCTTTTTATCCTTGCAGTATTGTCATCATCTTCCCCTGTTGATCTTTTGTTATTGCCTGGTATGTCCTCTATCATTTACTTCATAAATGCTCCATCACATGAACTGGGGTATCTTGTCACTCCAATTTTGATGTGAAAGTCCCTCCTTGCGGCAAGGGGATATACAGTGCTATAGAAATGTTCCATTTTTTATTTTTCTGTGTAAGAAATCAAGTATAAAGGTAAGCAAGAGGTATGCTGCAGTTACCAATTCGTTGTCAACTGAACTATCTCTCTGTGTATCATCCCTTTTTGCAGGTTGGGTCCTTCCAATTTGTAATTGGATTGATCCAAACTCCTAAATAATTTCATGCACTATACTAAAATATCCTTTTAGAACTATCTATTTGTCAATTATTCACTATATGTCTGCCTCTTATCCTATTTCTGTTGTATCTCACAGATATTTGTGTTTAAACACATACAAGGAGACGTGTTGTTTACTGAGTAGCAGTAGTAGTCAAGTCTTATATTCCATACAGAAAATTCAAGTCACCTTTTGTCAAGTTCTCACTAATGTGTATCCACTGATTTATAGTAGCAAATAAATGGTCCTTGGAGAAGCATAAAGTACTAGTTACCGAGTGCCAGCCAGAGGGCCAGCCAGAAAATTCAAACTTTGCCGAGTGCCAGCCAGAGGGCACTCAGCAAAGAATTTTTTTTTAAAAAAAATTCAAACTTTGCCGAGTGCCAGCCAGAGGGCACTCGGCAAAGAATTTTTTTTTAAAAAAAAATTCTAACTTTGCCGAGTGCCAGACATACTGCACTCGGCAAAGAATTTTTTTTTAAAAAAAAATTCAAACTTTGCCGAGTGCCAGCCATAGGGCACTCGGCAAAGAAATTTTTTTTAAAAAAATTCAAACTTTGCTGAATGCCAGCCATAGGGCACTCGGCAAAGAAATTTAAAAAAATAAAAAATAAAAAATCTTTGCCGAGTGCCTGCAGGGTTGGCACTCGGCAAAGAGACCGTCAACGGGACCGCGCCCGTGGATTTGTCGCTTTTTCTTTGCCGAGTGCCCCGGGGCATTCGGCAACCTTTGCCGAAAGTGCCCGATAAAGACACTCGGCAAAGAGGGCTTTGCCGATCAAATTTTTGCCGTGTGTTCTTTGTTGAGTGCTTTTCGGCAAAGGCTTTGCCGAGTGCAATTTGGCTTTTGCCGAGTGCCTCAGGCACTCGGCAAAGAACCTGAATCCAATAGCGGTAGTGTCCAAGATGGAAGTTCACCGATGGGCTGTTGGGCATAATCCTTCCAATAATTAATAGAAGGAGCGCGAAGAACCGAGGCTGCAGGTAATTTGTTCTAAATTTATGTGATTCCAAATTTATTTGAGGTAAGCATAATAGTTTACTGTTCTTTTAGCTTCTTCGATGTACCGAGAAGTACTAAATATATGTTGCAAGTCAACTCTTATTAATAGTATTATATACATACTTTAATCGTTATATTAAAACATTAGATTGCCTGGCTCTTATTGTCTTGCTTGCCCAAGGGTCCTAGTAGAATTTATTGAGACGACCCTGATCAAGTCGGAGCCCAGATGACGCCAACAGCCGAATTCATCCCGGCGTCGTCATAGATGCCAAGCGTGCCTGATCTACTACGAATAAGGTCTTCTGCAGCGCGTCGCGATCGCGTGAGTCAAGTTTGTGAACTTCCGTCGTCCACTCGTCTGCGTGCTCCAATGCAGCTGGTACGTGCTTGCTTTATTCTGCATTTGCGTGTGAGCGAGATGTGCCATTGTTAGATTGATCTCCCAGCCAATAAGCCAAACGGCCTATTGGGCCTTGGTCACGCGCCCTAATCGGGGGCGCCCAACCCTACATGGTTGGCGGGCCCCCGTCGCACTGCGCTGTATAAAGTGGTGGGGGCCGGCGGCTCGAGGTACGAGGTTCACCGTGAGCCAATTCGCCCCACCAACAAACCCTAAGTCCGATCTAGCAAGGGTGCGCAGCCAGCGACGGGAAGACGCCACCGTCATCACCGTCGGCTTCACTGCACATCACCCCGTCGCCGGACTTCACCGACTCTTCCCCGACCGTCGCTGCCCGTGCGCAGCCTACACCAGCGAACCTAATGGAGGCCACTGGATCTTCCACCCCTGCGGTCTCAGGTTTGGTACCCTTTCCCCTTCTCTCCCTGTCTCTCTCTAGACTGTTCTAGATGTATTAGGATCTACCGTTTTACATGTTATACCGAATAGGACAGTCAAAGGCTAGATCTATGATCCTACAGTTTTAACATTGGTACCAGAGCCACGGTTTAGGTATAGATCTGGCTTAAGGAAAAGAAATCCAGTGCGGTTTTAGAAAGTAGAAAGGGGCTTCGGCCGACAGAGGGTTTGGTTGAACCCTAACTTCGATTTTTTTTTCGGATCTCAGAAAAGCTTTTGATTCGGATGAATGGAACCCAAACCCTAACCCTAGATCGGGCACGGGAAAAGTCGGGAACAGTTTGAGACACGGTCTCAACAAAGAATCCTAGCCCTAGCAGTTCGCCAGTCTAGGGTTTAGATCTAGGTTTTCCGAATCAACAGCAACAAAAACCGAATGAAAAGAAAAGTGGAGTTCGAATGAGATTCGGATCCAAAAGAACCAAACCCTAACCCTAAAGATAGCGAGCCTACCTGGGCTTTCCTCACCGCCGGCGGCATCGCCACCGCGCGGAAAGAACACCGCGGCGTCGCTCCCGAACGGCGCGTGGGACAGAGCAGAGATCCGTGCACCTCGCACGCGCGGTCACTGCAACAGGGCACCACCAAGCGGCCCCTCGACGGCGGCGTGCTCAGCCTCGGGTGAGCATGCACGCCGGCGAGAGGGCGCTGGGCGGAGCCCCTCTTCTTCTCTCCTGGCCACCGAGGACGGCTGCGCTGCGGATGACTCTCTGAGCTGCGCTGCGTGATGAGAGAGAAGGGGAGGGAAAGAATGGCCGCTAGGGTTGGGTGACCGCGGTCGGGGGGCGGGTTTTGTTCACCCGAAGATGCTGCGCAGCCGTCCGATCGGCTCAAACGGCGCCAGATGTTCGGGCCGGCGATGCGGCCTAGGCGGGCGCGCGCGGTCGACCAGCTTTGCCGGCCCAGGCCCAGGTTGCGGCCTGGGTGCGGCCAGGCGTCGCGCGAAGGAAGTGGGCTGGGCCGTTTTGGCTGTTGGGCCAACAGAAAAGGATTGGCAGAAAAAAAAGAGGCCATGCGGCTGGGCCGCTTGGGGCGCGCGCGTTGGGCTCCGCGAGCTAGGCCGCGCGTGCGTTGCTGGGCCGAAATGGCCTGTACACAGTATAGCTCGGGAACTGTTTATTTGTTTTTTCCAGAAACTGTTTACTTCATATTTGATGAATTTGAATTGATTTTGATGTCAAATTCTGTGCAAATTTTGATCCAACGACAATTTTGCATAGAGGACATAACAGTACCTTTATGTTTCTGGAAAAATGATTATTGAATGTTAATGTTTCCGCTGCGTATTTAAAGATGCAATTTTCATTATTAAATTCGAACCAACGGGAGAATTTAATTTTGAAAATGGATATGTTTTAATTGATTATAATATTATTATTATTCTGACCAACGTTGATTAATGGCAATATTATAATGTTTTTTTTGTCTTGCATTAATTCTATTTCTGTCCAACGGTGATGTAGAATTAGTGTAGAGAACAATTGTATGTTTTAATTTTGACCAACGTTGAACTAAGGCATGCAATTGTTGTTGTTATTATTTGTGTTCTCACACTATTTGAATTGTGTTTTTAGGCAGATACAACTTGATGAGTTGTATCAAAGAGATCCCCACTCTAAAAGGGGATAACTATATTGAATAGAAGAAAAAGATCGACTTGGCCTTCATATTGGCTGAGGTGGACTGGGTAGTCACCAAACCGTGTCCCAAAGAACCTGTGGCACCGGTGAGGGAGACAGATGAGACTGATGCTGCATGGCAGAACAGAGAGCAGGACTTTGCTCACGTAAAGATGTCTTTTGACCTTGAATATAGAAAGTGGGTCACAGCCAATAAAAAATGTTTGGCTATGATAAAGAATACAATTGAGCCTGCAATAGTGAGCTCAATTCCAGACTGTGACACAGTCACAGAGTATCTAGAAAGAATAAAGAGTCAGTTCATTGGCTCTTCAAAGACATATACAACCCAGCTGATCAAACAGCTGGTTACAGGAAGGTACTCTGGTAGCGGCAGTGGCATTAGAGAGCACATACTGAGAATGAGTAATTTGGCATCTAAGCTCAAACCAATGGATTTGGCACTCAAGGATGAGTTTCTTATTCATTTGATTTTTGCTTCTTTGCCTAAAGAATTTGACACATTTGTTGTTAATTACAACATACAGCCTTGAAAAATAGGATTTAGAAAAGCTCACAGCCATGTGTGTGCAGGAGGAGGAAAGAATAAAAATTTTATAGGGTGGTACTGTCAACTACCTAAAAGATAAGAAAAAGAACTATAATAACAGCTCTTCCTCCAAGTCATCTGGAAAAGGTCCCATGCAATAGTCTCAGAACAAGCAATTCCTAGTGGATAAAGACCAGTGTCTCTACTGTAAGAAGACTGGACATTATAAGAAGAATTGTCCCGATTTCTTAAAGATGATTATGAAAAATAAAGGTGAGAACATTATTAGGTTCGTAAATGAATCCTTGTATGTCAAGTTTTCAAAATCTACTTAGAGGATTGATTCAGGTGCAACTATTCATGTTGCTAATTCATTACAGGGATTCCGTTCGATGAGAATTTTGCAAAGAAGCGAAAGTTTCATTAAAGTCGCAAATGGAGTACAAGCAGATGTTGAGGCCGTTGGCGATCTTCCGCTAGAGCTTGCTGATGGCTTCATACTTTTTCTTAGAAATGTTCTTTATGTACCTTCTTTATAAAGAAACTTGATTAGTGTATCAAAGTTGGACCATGATGGTTATGATTGCCATTTTGGAAATGGCAAATGTTAGATATTGTTTAATAATAGATGTATTGGTCTTGCCTTCCGACAGGACGAGCTTTATTTGTTATCACTTCGTGAAAATGTGAATTTCGTATGTGATGTGAATGAGAATGTATCCTCATCGAACAATGCAAACAGAAAACGAAAGAGAGCTCACGATGCGTTGTCGAAATTATGGCACTGTCGTTTAGGCCATATTTCGAGGGGGAGAATAGAAAGACTAGTTAAGAATGATATTCTTCCATTAGAGCTCTCAGATTTAGAACAGTGTAGAGATTGCATAAAAGAAAAGTATGTAAAGAAAATTAAGAAAGATGTCAAACGAAGCGCAGTAATTCTATAGATTATTCACACAGATATCTGTGGTCCTTTTCCTGTGAAAAGTGTGGATGGTTATGATTCATTCATAACATTCACAGACGATTACTCTCGGTTTGGCTATATTTATCCAATTAAAGAAAGAACAGAAGCGTTGGATAAATTCAAAATATTTAAAGCAGAAGTTGAAAATCAGCATGATTTAAAGATTAAGACAGTCATGTCTGACCGTGGGGGAGAGTACTACGGTTGGCATACCCCATATGGCCAAGTTCCTGGACCTTTTGCAAGGTTCTTACAGGAGAATGGCATAGTAGCACAGTATTCCACACCGGGCGAACCTCAGCAGAATGGAGTAGCTGAAAGGCGCAATCGTACCCTGATGGATATGGTGCACAGTATGATAAGTTACTCCACTTTACCGATGAGTCTGTGGATGGAGGCGTTAAAAACCGCCATTCATATTCTCAATAGAGTACCAAGTAAATCGGTGCCCAAAACACCGTATGAGTTGTGGACAGGAAGAGTACCCTCACTTAACCACTTGCGTGTGTGGGGGAGCCCTGCTGAGGCTAACATTTTTAACCCAAATATTGGGAAGCTAGATCCCAAAACAGTGAGTTGCCATTTCATTGGCTACCCAGAAAAGTCAAAAGGTTTTTGTTTCTACTGTCCTAACAGACATACAAAGTTTATGGAAACGAGACACGTTGTCTTCCTAGAGGATGAAATGATTAGGGGGAGCATGGTAGCTCGAGAAATTGACCTTGAAGAGAAGCGGGTGTATGCACCCACTCCGATAATTCATGAGCCATTTTTCTCACTACTTGCTGTTATTGCACCGACAGTACAAGACACTGTGGTGCCAGCACCTGTTGTTATCCCGCCTGTGGCAACAATGAATGATGATGAGGAACCTGTTCCTCAGGATCCTATAGAAACTATTGCCACACATGAGGGGGAGCAACAGCAGCCTCAAACAGAAAATGTGCTAAATGAGGAGGCCCCTAGAAGGTCTCAAAGAGTTAGAAAATCAGCTATTCCTGCTGATTATGAAGTGTACAACACTGAAGAATTTCAAATGGAGGATGATCCCACCTCATTTGAAGAAGCCATGAAAAGTGATCATTCATCAAAGTGGCTTGAGACCATGGAAGATGAAATGAGATCAATGAATGCAAATAAAGTTTAGGATTTGGAGATAATTCCTAAAGGAGCCAAAACAGTAGGCTGTAAATGGGTCTACAAAACAAAACTTGACTCTCAAAGGAATATAGAGAGATATAAAGCCCGACTTGTGGCAAAAGGCTTTACACAAAGAGAAGGGATTGATTACAATGAGACCTTTTATCCAGTCTCATGTAAGGATTCATTCAAAATCATAATGGCATTAGTGGCACATTATGATTTAGAATTACATCAGATGGATGTAAAGACGACATTTCTCAACGGAGACTTAGAGGAAAATGTTTACATGGCACAACCGAAAGGTTTTGTCATGGAAGGAAAAGAACGTTTGGGATGCCGCCTAAAGAAATCTATTTATGGATTAAAACAAGCTTCAAGACAGTGGTACTTGAAGTTTGATCAGACAATAAAGAATTTTGGGTTTAAAGATAATGTTGAGGACAATTGTGTCTACGCAAAGTTTAAGAATGGGAAGTTTATCTTCCTTGTCCTGTATGTGGATGATATCTTACTTGCTAGTAGTGATATCAGTCTACTACTGGAAACAAAGAAGTTTTTGTCCTCAAAATTTGATATGAAAGATCTTGGTGAAGCTTCGTTCGTTCTAGGGATCGAGATTCACCGAGATAGAAGTAAAGGGGTATTAGGACTGTCACAAAAAGCATACATAGAAAAAGTCTTAAAGAAATTCTGTATGCATAAATGTAGTCCCTCACCTGCTCCTATAGTCAAGGGCGACAGATATGGGGATTTTCAATGCCCCAGGAACCAATATGAGATCGATCAAATGAAAGTGGTTCCATATGCTTCAGCTGTCGGAAGCTTGTAATATGCTCAAGTATGCACGCGCCCTGACTTGGCATTTGTTACCGGGTTACTTGGCAGATTCTAGAGCAATCCTGGAATAGAACACTGGAAATTAGTAAAGAAAGTCTTGTGTTATTTGCAAGGAACGAAAGGCCTCATGATGACGTATAGAAGATCTGATTCACTACATATAGTGGGATATTCAGATTCTGATTATGCGGGAGATAATAGAAAATCCACGTCTGGATATGTGTTCACTCTCGCAGGGGGAGCTATTTCATGGAAAAGCTCAAAGCAAACCGTCACTACATCGTCCACAATGTATGCCGAGTTTGTAGCGTGTTATGAGGCAACGGGGCAGGTGAACTGGCTAAAGAAGTTCATACTCGGTTTGAAGGTGGTTGACGACATCAATAGACCACTGAAGTTATACTACGATAATAATCCAGCAGTATAGTATGCTCACAATAATAGGTCAAGTGGTACTGCCAAACACATGACATAAAGTATTATGTTGTGAAGGATAAAGTCCGGGATCAAATGATAAGTCTTGAGCATATAAGTACCGAAAAGATGCTCGCGGATCCGCTTACAAAAGGCTTACCACCCAACGTATTCAGAGAACATGTAGCCGACATGGGTTTAAGGGAAAGCCTATGACTCCTGGACTATAAATGGCCCAAAAATTAAAGTAACTATTTCAGATCAGAGACGTGCATTGTAGCTGTTAAATCTATCGGCGATTGACCGTGACGATGAAACATGCTCTATGCATCATCTGTGAAGAAATGAGTAAGGATAAAAGGATTGAAGTTTAAAGTTTAAAGATAAAAGTAATAGTGTAAGATCAAGGGGGAGAGTGTTAGATTGATCTCCCAGCTAATAAGCCCAATGGCCTATTGGGCCTTGGTCACGCGCCCTGATCGGGGGCGCCCAACCCTACATGGTTGGTGGGCCCCCGTCGCACTGCGCTATATAAAGTGGTGGGGGCCGGCGGCTCGAGGTACGAGGTTCACCGTGAGCCAATCCGCCCCACCAACAAACCCTAAATCCGATCTAGCAAGGGTGCGCAGCCAGCGACGGGAAGACGCCACTGTCATCACCGTCGGCTTCACTGCACATCACCCCGTCGCCGGACTTCACTGACCGTCGCTGCCCGTGCGCAGCCTACACCAGCGAACCTGATGGAGGCCACTGGATCTTCCACCCCTGCGGTTTGGTACCCTTTCCCCTTCTCTCCCTGTCTCTCTCTAGACTGTTCTAGATGTATTAGGATCTACCGTTTTACATGTTATACCGAATAGGACAGTCAAAGACTGATCTATGATCCAAGAGTTTTAACAGCCATGTCATGTGGGAAGGGGATCCATCCTAAAGTTTACGAACTCACTTGAGCTTGAGATGTGCAGTACAGAAGTTAGTATATATATTATATCATGTATGGAAGAATTCAAGCACAATTTTTCCCGTTCAGTAAATGGTTTATTTCATAAGGCCGGCTAAAAAATACTATTGTCATATTCATCTATTAATTAGGATTTTTTTATACACGTGCGCGTCGCAAGCTGCCAAAGGCTTTTTTAGCCGGGACTCTTTTGGCTATTGCAATATACAAAAAAAGTTTACTTTTCACTAAATATAATTGTTTACAGCTAAACCAATTGGAAATGATATATATTCCCTGGTTCTCTTACTAATTTGATCTTATTATTTACATTTTAGATATGAAACATTGTTTTTTCACAGAGTTTTCAAAAGAATTAGTAACATGCTAAGTTCGAGAACTATGAGCTCAAATATAAGAATTGATTTCTTAAAACTTCCTTGTTACACCTTCACTATAAAAGAAATTTTTAATAAATACATGCGTGTCACGCGCATCTCTGCTAGTATATATATACCTATTTCTATTTTCATATTCACATATTTAGTTGAACGTGAAAAATAAAAACAACTTAATGGAAACACGTCTAGTTGAATATGAAAAATAAAGAAAACGGTATGGAAAAGGAAAACGTAACGGGAACTTGAGGAAAAGAAAGAAAGAAACCGAAAAAAAAGACCAAAAAACATCAGAACAGGAAAGGAAATCGGAAAAAGAAACTGAAAGAAAAGACATCGAAACAAATATCAGAACAGGAAAGTTAAGGAAATCGGAAAAAATACGTGACCCACGAGTTCTTCCTGACGCACTCGAAAGGAAATCAATCTAAGTATCAGCGCAGACTCGATAAAGGAAAACGTAGTCGGAGTCCTGGTCGGCCACGCACTCGATCAAAGAAAGCATGGATTCAACCAACTTAAATACACCCGGCCCGTAACATGCATCTGCACCACTAGAAAATCAATCTAGTTTTTTTTTTTCTTTCCTGCAACAACGATGGAACGAGAAGCTGCAGCTGGATCGATCAAAGCCTGGATCAAAGCATGGATTCATCCAACGCTCGCCAGGGCGCACGCCTCGCGCCACCCGGCACCGCACGTCATCGTCGTCCGCCGCCACGACGACGACCAGGCAGCTGAGGTGCGCGCCGTCGACCTGCACGGCAACGTCATCAAGTGCATGCGGATCCGACTACCCATCGGCCCCCCTGAGCATGCACGGCGACATGCTCTGCGCATCGCACGGCTGGGGGCTGACCTGCGTGGTCGACATGGTCACTGGCGCCGTCGCGGACGTGGCCATCGATCACCGGAAGAAAGTCAACTCGGCGACGCCCTATTGTGTGCTCGAGCATGTCCCGGCCACCGGAGAGTACAAGGTGCTCCGCATCCAAGCAGATTATTTGAGTAGGAGATGGCGGCAGATGTGCGAGGTCGTGACACTGGGCGGCGGCGGCGATGCTGGAAGGTGGAGACGGTGAACGCCCCCTCCGGTCACCCTCAGTATAGAGCCCGGTTCCAGCTCCTGGAACGTTGCGGTTGTCGCCGGGCTCGCCTACTTCCTTGTGTGTGCTGGGGCCGGGAAGACGAACACAACATGGAGGCAGATAGCATAGCTGTGTTCGACATGGCGACGGAGGAGTGGAAGCCGGCGACTCTCCGAGGCCCCCTGACCAGTAGCCTTCTTACTGGCACGGACGAGGACGAGTCCACCATGCCGCATCTTCGTCGTCGTCATCCTCCTCGGTGGTACTGTTTTGAGCCGTTGACGAAACGGTTTCAGCTGGCTAGGTTGGGCGACAGCTTGGTGGTAGTCTACTGCAACGTCGAGGACACCTCAACAGAGCTCTGGTTCTTGGAAGACATGGATGACGACACGGCGCCACGCTAGAGCAGACGGTACACGTTACAGTGCACGCCGTTTGGGGAGACAAGCCCTGGAGGCACAACTATTTCAGGATTTATGCATCGGTCCAGCAGTACCACTGTCCACTGGTCGTTCTGGATGATGGGAAGATACTCGTGTGGGTGGACATGGCGTGCGCACTGAAAGCATACGATCCTGAGACAAGTGCATGGACTGATTTGACCAAGCTGGGAGGAGGCAGCGTTGTTGGCTTGCACCACGGAAGCCTTCTCTGCTCAAATCTTGGGGCGGCTCAGGCCTGAGCTTGTTTGAGCTATAGGTGGATACTACGTTCAGCGATGGAGATGTTTCCATCACTACTGGACTCGCATGCTTTGCTGAGGGCTGCCCTCGGCAAAGACCCCTCGGGGAATTTTTAGACGGCGAAGGGGTCTTTGCCGAGGGCTCTTTATCGGGCACTCGGCAAAGCCTTTACCGAGGGCCAGGACGGCCCTCGGCAAAGAAAAGAACCCGTCACGCGCCGGCGCCGTTGGCCCTTGGCAAAGAAGTGGTTTTTTTTTAATTTTTTTTGTCTAGGGCCAGCCCTCGGTAAAGAATTTTTTTTTAAATCTTTGCTGAGGGCCTCCTACCTGGTCCTCGGCAAAGAAATTTTCAGGATTTTTCCCAAAAAAAACTTTGTCGAGGGCTATTGCAAGAGCCCTCGGCAAAGGTTTTTTTTTTAAAAAATTGTTTACTGAGGGCCGGCCCTCGGCAATGAAATAGTTTTTTTTGAATTTTTTTTAAAACCTTTGCCGAGGGCCTGCTCCCTGGCCCTCGGCAAAGAAATTTTCAGGATTTTTAAAAAAATCTTTGCCGAGGGCTATTGCTAGGGCCCTCGGCAAAGGACCCTTCTTTGCCGAGGGCCTTGATCATTGCCCTCGGCAAAGAGACAGAAATTTAAATTTTTTTTTGTTTTTTGCATTCCATCGGCACAAGCATTTCATATATATACATATATATATCACACAGAACCCATTTTCTCACAATATATCACAACCATAATTGTGAACCACAAATCACAATATATTACAATGCCAAGTCACATGTTCATCATCATTCACATGTTTATTACGACAAGTTAATGAAATCCAAGCACAAGTCACAACCATAAATCACAAATCACGCTAAAGTCCAACCACATCACCTAGCACGAGTCCTCATCAAGCTAGCCTATGAGACGATGGTGAAGGAAAAGCAGGATCACCCGGTGATGCACTAGCGGGTTGATTGGAACCCGCGGACGGAAGCTGCACAAAGGAGCAGAGATTGCATGTGTGAGTAATCCGGGAAAACAGTTTTGGAACTTAGAGATTGCATCTAGTAATCTAGGAATACAAAAAGATTAGACTCAATTGAAAATTTCGGCAGCACCTCCCTTGTACGGGGAGGTTTCCAAAACCTGCAAGAAACGACGGCATGAACGCTGACATCCACAATGGCACGAACGCCGACATCCACAACGGCACGAACGCCAACATCCACAACGGCACGAAGGCCGACATACATGCAAAGCACAAGCGAAAAGTGAACTTTCATACTTACAGGAGTAGCTGCAGGAGTAGGAGGTGGAGGAGCTGAAAACTGCACAGGTACACCCGATGCTTGCCCAAGACTTTGCATGATCACCATCATCTCTGCCATCTGCTTCTGCGCGGCCTCGAACGTGACCTTCTAGGCCTGCAGCTGTGTGGTCAGCTCCGCGTTCTGCTCTTGACTTTGCCTTCTTGTTTCTTGCAGCTCGGCCTGCAATATTTCACTCCAATGTATCAGTAATGCAAATCTAATTTAGAGAGTCCGGGTAGCGGTACCGGAGGGGGGCTCGTGGAACCTCGCTCATAGAGAGTCCGGGTAGCGGTACCCTCTCCCTCGCCCTCGAGCGCCTCGCCTCCCTCGCCCGTCTGCTGACCCCTCTCGTCCTTCGATGAGGACGAGGCCGTGGCCATCACGTGCTCCTCCTCCAGCACCTCGTCACGTATCGAGGGAGGAGACCGCTGCCTCCTGTGGCGGTTGCCCCTGGTCCTCCTCTCGTCACCTCCTGCGGATGCTGCCCCAGACGACGACCCCTCACCTCGAAGGAGAGGGCGGTGTCTCTCGTAAACCGAGGGCGTGTCACGGTGTGGACGTCTGCTCGCCATCTTTGTCCAATCACCTGCAATCACAAAGAATGAACAAGACTAATTAGTACATATATTAGAAATAGATTCAAAATATATAAACAAAACACAAATTAAAAAACCATAGTATTACATGTATTATGAATAATCTTCATGATTGGGATCATAGGTCTCATCATCACTGTCAAAATTGTCCAAATGGGCAACACTATCCGAAGGTTCTATGTTGTCATCGTCGTCATTGCCTAGAAGTAATCGCTCAAGCATTGCTATGTCCTTGGCATTTACCACAACATCTCCATCGACCTCGTCATCAACCGTTTCGTTGTCTACTTCCATTTCGATTGCTTCGGGTAAGACTATCTCAAACGTGCCTGGTAGCCCATCTTCTTGATAGAACTGTCCATCATATGTGTTTGCGTTGAAGTTGTAATCATCATCGTTTGGGGCAGGTAATTTACCATGTGGAGATACCTGGTGCACAATAGCCCAACCCTTAAGATCCTCTTTGTCTTGGTTGGCGTATCGAGTATAATACACCTGCACGGCCTGTTGAGCCACAATGTAGACATCTTTTCTAGGATAGATGGAATCTTCTCGAATCTCCACTAGCCCAAGATGAGGGGTTTGTCTCGTTGATCGAGGATTAAACCAGTGGCATTTGAACATGACAGGTTTAAGAGGTTCGTCTCCATGAAATGAGAGTTCATAGATTTCCTCAACTCTACCATGATAGTCGAGGCCATCAGTGCCGGGCGTACAAACTCCGCTATTTGTGGTTTTTCGTTTGGTCCGAATCTGCTCGTAACTTGTTGTGTGGAAGCGATATCCGTTCACGTCATAGCCGGTAAATGACTTCACCCTAACATCACAGCCGTTTGCAACCTATTTCAACTCGTCGCTCATGGACGAATCGGTCTGGGCCTGCAAGGTGAATCATGATAGATCGTTATATTAATCAAACGTCGATCACCTTGGACGATCGAACGTCTGAGCTAAATTGGACATTACCTTTTGTTTGAACCAAGAAATGAAATCAGGCCTCCTCGCTCCGCACTTGCATGAAACAAGGGTGTCTTGTTCATGCGAGGTAGGATCCCTTGATTGATGCCAGAATTCACGAACAAATTCCCTGTCCGAACGAGAATCAATGGGGTTGGATGCAGAATAGTGACGGCATATTGAAATAAGTTCGTTGAGAACTTACTTGATGAACGGCTGCACCTCGGTAAGGTTATTCAACACATATAGCATGATACTGCGCCACTCTTCATTTCCCAATAGCTTTGGGGTTGATCCACTTACGCTGCTGAGTTGGCCTTGAAAAAGGCTCAGGGTCGATTCATTGTCCCCAGTATTGTAACGAGGGGGTGGATTTTGATTGCTAGGAAGGTTTGGCTTGTAGTATAGCGTTGTGAAGTTTGCCACCTCCTCCCGAAGGCATGCCTCTGCAATGGAAGCCTCAATTATGGCTTTATTTGTATATTTTTTGCGAAGAGTCTTTAGACATCTCTCGATTGGATAGCACCAATGGGCCTGCACGGCCCCCCCAAACGTGCCTCGGACGGGAGGTGCACAATCAGATGTTGTATCGGCAAGAAGAAGCCAGGTGGAAAGATTTTCTCCAGCTTACGGAGCAACACAGGTGCCGCTTTTTCCAAGTCCTGAGCGACGGTCCGAGATATCTCCTTGGCACAAAGTTGGTGGAAGAAAAAGCTCAACTCTGCCAGCACTTGCCAGACATGCTCAGGGACATAGCCTCGGACCATCGCCGGAAGAAGCCGCTCAATCCATATGTGGTAGTCATGACTCTTCATCCCGTTGACTCGTAGAGTACATAAGTTCACTCCCCTGCTAAGATTCACTGCATATCCATCTGGAAACATTAACATCTGCATCCATTTTAGTACCTCCCTCCTTTGATCGATTTGCAAGACGAAATTGACCTTAGGCCTTTTCCAGTTCTTGTTTCAACCACTAGGAGGATGCATCGCTTGATTCGGTCTATCGCACAACGTCGCTAGGTCCACTCTAGCCTTAACGTTGTCCTTAGACTTATCAGTGTCCATGAGAGTTCCCCAAAGTGCCTCGGCGATATTCTTTTCAGTATGCATTACATCAATGTTATGTGGCAGAAGAAGGTCATCAAAATAGGGGAGCCTCGTCAAGCCGGATTTATGAGTCCACATATGTTCCCCACCATATCCCACAAAACCACCTTCTTCATTGGGCACGAGAGCATCTATCTGAACACGAACCTCGGCACCAGTCCTCAAGTGCAGTTTAGGGTCTGTCACTTTAACACCTTTCGTAAAGCTCTTGATGTCTTCTCTAAATTCATGGTTTAGAGGGAGGAACTGACGATGCTGGTCGAATGACGAATACTTGCCACCCTTCTTCAACCAAATGAACCTCATGGCTTCCTTGCATACTGGGCATGGGAACTTCCCGTGAACACACCAGGCGGTGAATAACCCATACGCCAGGAAGTCATGCAGGGAGTAGTGGTACCAAACGTGCATTTTGAAGCTTGTCTTTGTAGCTCGATCGTATGTCCATACCCCCTTCTCCCAAGCATGGATCAATTCATCAATCACAGGCTCCATGAACACACCCATATTACTCCCCGGGTGTCCAGGAATTATCAACGACAAGAATACGTTATGCCGTTGAAATGAGATGCCGGGAGGGAGATTGAGGGGGATAACAAAAACGAGCCAGCATGTGTATGGGGCAGCCATCATTCCATAAGGATTGAACCCATCTATTGCCAACATGACACGTACATTACGGGCCTCAGCTGCTTTGTCACGATGTTTGTCATTGAAATATGTCCATGCTTCAGCATCAGACGGATGTACCATCTTCCCAGGATTGTACCGTTTGCCATCTTTGTGCCATGTCATTTGTTTCGCGGATTCCTCAGTCATGAATAGCTGTTGGATCCTCGGTAGGAAAGGAAGGTGACGTAGCACTCTCGCGGGGATCGAAAGCTGCTTCTTCTGACCACCACCAGAGTCTACCTCCAGGTACCTGGAGGATTTACACTTCGGACAGTAATTTGCATCCTTGTGTTCTTTTCTAAATAGGACGCACCCCTTCGGACAAACATGTATCTTGTCATACGGTATCTTAAGCATACGAAGGAGTTTCTCTGCCTCGTACAAGTTCGTCGGCAAAGTGTGCTTCTCCGGTAGCATGGTGCCAAACACGGCCAACATCTTATCGAAGCCTTCTCGACTCAGGTTTAACTCGGCCTTCAACCCCATTACGCGTCCAATCGCATCCAGCTGAGGAATCATTGTACGCTCGTGAAGGAGTTTCTGTGCCGAGTCCAACATTTTGTAGAAGTCCTTTGCGGATTCCTCCATCTCCTCCTTCTCACGCTGTCAAATGAAGTGAGCTTGGTGGGCGTCATCTAGCATGTTTGCTACCCTGGCATCATCATCAAAAGCCTCGAGGCGTGGTCTCACCGCCTCCGCTCTTATACGATCTGCTTCACCATGGTAGATCCACTCACTGGTAGCCAGCGATATAACCATTGAACACAAGATGTCTACCCATGGTCTTCTCGCTACTTTTCTCCTGTTGTCACATTTGCTGCAGCGACACCAAACTAGAGAATGTCCTCCCGCCTCGGGCCAAATGCATGTTTCAAGAAACCATCTGTCCCTTCACCCATTCATAGTCGTAGTCACTCCCGCTTCTCCAAACCGTGTACATCCACTAACGGTCCTCCATCCTTTAACATTTATAGCATAGAGTATTGTGACCATCAATTGCATCTCTGCGGTGTTCCTCTTGTCTAATAGGTGAGGATAGGTCCTAATCCCACCCGCGGGTGCGTAGATGAGGTCAGTTTCCATGCTCCGCTCCTCTCCGAGACAGAATTTCGGCAGCACCTCCCCGCTGTTCTCCCGATACACGTCCTGCAAGAGAGAGTGTGTATCCAGAGAACAACAGGGAGGTGTTGCTGAAACTCCTTCTCGGACCGGAGCGGACCATGGAAACTAACCCATCTACGCATCCACGGGCTGTCCAAAAAACGTGGACAATCCGAAACAGATACGGTCGCAGATACGCAAAGATCCGCATACCTACGACCGTATCTCTTTCGGACGGGAGACGCCTAACTAGGTTACGCGCGGGTTACGACAGACATGTGCATAAAGAGGTTATTTATACCTAGGGTGTCGGTGAAGTAAGGCTAGCGGGGTAGTGGCGAATCGATGCAGTGGCGAGGCGACGCAGCGCAGGCAGAACCGCGACGTCGACGAAGACGATCGGGGTCCTCTGGGTCCCCTCCAACGTAGTCTTCTCCTGCATAAAAAGACAATAGGTTATTTTTTGTTCAAAATTTCGGCAGCACCTCCCCTGCACGGGGAGGTTTCCAAAACATGCAAAAAAACGACACGATAGCCGACATTCACAACGGCACGAAGGCCGACAACCACAACAGCACGAAGGCCCTCATATCAACTTACGGCACGAAGGCCCACACAACCATATACGGCACGAAGGCCGACAACGAGAGTTTTACCTAGGGTTGCGGTGGAGTCGGGCGTCACGGTGCGGGGGTCACTTTCTTCTCCGACGAGGTCGAGCGGCGTTGGAGTACTCCTCTCCCCCTCTTCCCTTTCTTTTCTCCTTTTCCTCTTCTTCTCCTTCTCTTCCCCTTCCTCCTTCTCCTCTTCTTCTCCTTTTCTTCCCCTTCCCCTTCCTCCTTCTCCTCTTCTCCTTCTCTTCTCCTTCTCTTCTTCCTCCAACTTCACCCTCTGCCTCCTCCCCTCCAATAGCAGCCGGCGAAGGGGGAGGCCTGGGGGCTGGGGTCGGGGCGGGAAGGCCGGCGAGGGGGAGCCGCCGGAAGGCCGGCCGGGGCGGGCGACCTCCCCTTGCTCGACGGAGACAGGGAACGGAGGCAGGGCGCGAACTCGGCCGCCATCAAGGTGGTGGGGCGGGCCTTGGCTGGGCGGCCGAGGCGGTGGGGGCACGTGGGTGGCTAGGGCGCGCAGCTGCGTGGCGCGCAGGCAATGTGCGTCTGGCAGCGGTGGGCGGTGGTGGAGCGGTGGCGACACTGGGTGCTGTGCTGGGCGGGCAAGGTGGGCTGCTGGGCTCGAGGCTGCGGCGCAAGCAGGCGCAGCAATGGCTGCGGTCGCGGTGGTGGTGGAGGCGTGGGGCGGCCGGGTGCTGCGAAGGTGGGGCGCAGGCGGCCGGCTCGGGGTAGCTCTTGGCGTGTAGCAACAAGGTCTGTGGGCGGTGGTGGACGCCTGCAGGGCCGACCGTGAGCGGGCGCGTGGGGAGGGAGATGGTCGAGCGGGATTTTTTTTTCACAAGATTCCGATCAGGAATTTGGGCTGCGGCCCGATTTAGGTTTCGGTCCTTTGCCGAGGGCCCAGATCTAGAGCCCTCGGCAAAGATTTTTTTTTAAATTCTTTGCCGAGGGCCACGGGCCAGGCCCTCGCCAAAGAGCCCTTGGCAATTTTTTTTTGTTTTTTAGCCCAGTTTTTTGTGGTGCTACAATACATTGTTTTGAACTCAATTTTAAAATTTAGGCCAATTTTGATTTTTTTGTATATTTCCTTAATTTATTTCGATTCTTTGATTTTTTTCGAATATATCAAATTTGAACTACAGGTGCATGGAATATTGCAATGTAGTGTTTTGAAAAATGTTATTCATGTTAATTGGTGCATGTTGAGTCCCTATCCACGAACTCGCATCAAATTTCACAATCTTGTTAGCAGAACATGACGACCGACTTGTCGGAAAAGTGTTTTCAAATTATATAAAATCCATACGAAGTCCGAAAATCACGAAACTTGGCGAGATGTCATGTTATCACATGTGTAGGCTGTGGTAAAAAATAGAGAAGGTTTCGAGCGAGTTGCGACGTCGGATGCCTGAAACCCAGACATCTCCACATGTGATCTCAGGCACTCGGCAAAGATTTGATTGCCGTGGGTCTGTCTTTGCCGAGGGCCGTACCCTCGGCAAATGCCTCTTTGCCGAGGGCCGTTGTTTGCCGAGGGCTCCTGTGGCTGGCCCTCGGCAAATAGTGTCTTTGCCGAGTGCCCGAGATTTGGCCCTCGGTAAAGCCTCAGGCCCTCGGCAAAGCACGCATTTCCAGTAGTGCATCTGCTAATTATTTTTATTTTTTATAGTTCATTGATGCTCTTTGGTTCCTTTATTAATGTTTGTCTTTATACCTAGCTTGTGACTGAAATGTTATATATATATATATGTTAAATTCTGGTGTTTTTCTTGGACTCTATCCACATGATGGTTCCATTATTATGTTTTTCATGTGTCCCGCCACCATGGAGGAGAGGGGAAGGGAGCGATGGAAGATGAGGAGAGAAGGAGCGAGCAGCGACTGAGACATGTTGTGGGAGAAGAGACCAACAGAAGGAGGTGCGGCTGTCATGGGAGTGGGAGAGACAAGGAGAAGTCAAGCCAGCATAAAGGGCGAGTTGCAAGTTAGGGACTAGGATCACACAGCTGAACAAGTTTGAGGATTTAAATGAATGATTTGCGAGTTCAGCGTCCGGGATGATACTGTCAGACATGTTTGAGAACCTAAATAATCGACTTACAAGTTTGGAGACCAATATGACATAGGCGAATGTTTTTGCACCTAAACGAGCAGTTCTCGAGTTAGGAACCAGGATGATATCGAACAAGTTCGAGAATCACTAGTAGTACACTTTACTCTCTTAAAGAAGTTCCATATATATAGGAAAGTACAAGGATCACACCATACACACGCACGCATATATATCGATCGTCTTATTTAACAACTTCACTCGTACCGGTAGAACTTCACTCTTAATTATTAACTGCCTCATCAGGGGCAGAAGGTCACCTGGTAGTTGCTATTGCCGTTGCACGAAAAGGTCTTGGGATCGTTGGGCTGGTGGTACGCGTCGGGGCAGCCGGAGTCCCTGCACCGCAGGGCGGCGCCGGTGCTGCACGAGAAGTCCATGGGCAGGTTGTACCCGTCGATCACCGAGATGTCGTAGTAGTCATGGTTGCTGCCGCCACCGATGGTAAACTCCGCCAGCGTCGCCGGGGGCTGCCCGGAGAGGTAGCAGGAGTAGGCGCCCCCGCAGTCGCCCGTGGCGCAGCGGCCCCGGCCGCCGCTGAACGAGCAGCCGGTGCGGCCCCAGATCCTGCCGCCGCTGGTCCCGGCCGGCACGTTGACCGTCCACGTCCCCCCGGGGTTGAGCTGCGTGCCGCCGACGTTCGGGATACCTGCTGGCCACACTGTGAATCCGCAGTTATTTCTTATGGTGAAGGTCGCGGCGCTGCCGCAAGTTGCGAAGCAAGCGAGCAGGAGGAAGAAGACGGAGGATGATGTCATCCTGATCATGTTGGATGAGCTAGCTTAGATAGGAATGAAGCGTGATGAGAGGAGTCGGGGAAGAAGTATTTGTATTTATAGACGGCGAACAAGGAGAACTTTCACTAATATAACCCATGCCAAAATATAATATTATGATCATTTCATGCATCTTTTTGTATCTCCATTATTACACTAGTATCAGGTGCTGTTCATGAGAAAATTTAAAGTGGAGTGTTCTCTTGTTTAAGATATTGCCACAATAGTTGTTGCATTTTTTGTGAGGTAAGGTATGAGGTTGACGATTAAAGTATACAGAATTCTTTAAATATAGGTATGCTAAATCAATGTAGATACATAGTTATACGGAGTGGTAAAACGATAAAAACATATTTAAGGTGTTAAGTGTAGATAATTAAAGTGGATTGTTTAAGATAGTAATAAAATCCACTTGTTGTTCCTCTCGGTGCGCCACTAGTCAGATTACAATGCAACTCCCACTAAAACTGGTGTAGACATGCAGTGCTGCGGTCTCCCCACTGATCGACTCCATGCATGGAATTATTTGGCGGCCATCAACCAGTTTCTAACTTACAGTTTCTTTCATCTAGATGATATCCAAAATCCAAATCCTAATTGACAGTGATGTGCATTATATTGCTCAATGCAAGTCGTGGAGTGAACTATATTAGAACCTACTGGCCCTCGATGCTATACTAATTTTAATCGTACGAGAGAAGTAGAACGAATGTGCATTGATGTTTTTTTATATGAAAACCAAACGAGCAATAATGAGAAATGTTCATATCTGAGAGGGACTCGTTGGAAGATTCTTAAAACCTTGGAATATGAAAAACAAAGATTTTTGGAGCCTATCAAATAGGAATTTCTGCGTGAAACCAAAATGCAGGAAAGTTTCTATTATAGCCTTCAGTTACAACATATAAAAAATATAGAAATTCAAACACTACTTAAAATGCTCAATGATGATGAGCAATAATGGCCTCAAGGGTCATGCGCTTCGGGAATCATCGGGTCCAAACGTTGGGACCTAATGACCACGCCGAACGGCGCGCGGGAAGGATGAGACTACGCGCGGGAATCAGCCGGTATGTTTGTTTCTGTTTTGCACGGCTTTTCACGAGCGCTGCAGGCCCACGCGCGCCGACGTGCACGAGGGAAGCTTGGACGTGGGATTTCCGATCGACTACTACAGCAGGGTAGGTAAGTACGTATGCTTTCTTTTTCTTTTCTTTTTTTTCTTTTCTTTCCTTTTCTTTTCTTTTCTCTTTTTATTTTTATTTTCTTGCTTCATTTTTTATTTATATTTCTTTTTTGTTTTAGGTGATTTTTTTATTATTCTTATCATTTTCATTTTTATGTTTATTTTTTCTTTTTTCTTTTCTTTTCTTTTCTTATTTTTATTTCCTTTCTTCAATTTATTTTTTTATTTTTTCATTGCATGTGATTTTCATTATTCTTTTTATTTTTATATTATTATTGCTTTTACTATAATTAATTATTCTATTTTATTTCTATATTGTATTATTTTTTGTATTTCTTTCTTTTTCCTTTTATCTTTTATTTTTATATTTTCTATATATTTTTCATTTTTTATTTTTCTATTTTACCTTACTTAATTATTTTTTATTTTCTATATTTCATGAGATGCCATGTTCATATAGTATAGATGTGATATTCTATTATGTGTTTTTGCGATGTTCACGTGGTATTAATGTCATGTTCTGTGATATTTTTTTGTGCTGTTCATGTAGTATGCATGCGATGTTCTAAGATTTTTGTCTGTGATGTTCACGTGTTATATATGTGATGTTCTATGATGTTGTTTTAATATTCACGTGGTATACATGTGATGGTCTATGATGTTTTTTGTGACGCGTAGTATATATATGATGTTCACGTAATATATAATGATGTTTTATGATGTATTATGTGATGTTTACGTAGTATATATGTGAATTCTATTATGTTTTTTGTGATGTTCACGTGTTATACATGTGATGTTCTATAATGTTTTTTTAATGTTCACGTGGTATACATGTGATGTTCTATGATGTATTTTGTGATGTTCACGTAGTATATATGTGATGTTCACTTGGTATACAATGATGTTATATGATGTATTCTGTAATGTTCACGTAGTATACATGTGATTTTCCATTATGTTTTTTGTGATGTTCACATGATATAAATGTGATGTTCTACGATGTATTTTCTGATATTCTATTTTATTTCTTGTATTTTCATGTTTGTTTTTTTTTTTCCTATATTCCTTTTCTTTTATTATATAATTCTATACATTTTATATTTTTTGTTCTTTTTATATATTTTTACGGATTTATAGTACCAATCACTTAAATCTATAACTTTTTCTCTTAGATCTGGAATGCTGTTTATCTAAATCAAGAACATTTTTCTGGTGAAGGCGGAACATTGGTTTTTGAATCAATAATAAAAAAATGTTCTATCTTTATGAAATAAATGTTCGTTAATGAAACTTTATCTAAATATATTCAAGTGGGGTCTTATTTTGAACCATTTGTAATAAGAAACACAATGGTGTAATCGGAATTTAATTTGGATACTCGGTTTAGTAGGTACAATTCTTTTAGTTTACAAATCTATTCATTGTGTGATGATGTCAGCAATTCTGTTTTCTTTTGATTGTTGGTGGCAAACGAAGCACATGGCCCACCGCTCGATGCTGCCAGCCCTGGGGAAATTATTTTGCGCGCGAAACCCCGGCCGGCGCGAGGAATCGTCCGAACGGCTGGACCCGAGGAGGCCCCCATGCGCTTTACTAGTCATCAAGCACATGACAAAACGGACGGGTATATGCATGTCACTATCTATAGTAATGGATAACAACTATCACCCATCACAGACCGGCATTATGCCACGCACTTTCTCCAAAATCCAAAGTGAGCAGTTTAGTTTTCCATTATTAGTTTTTATTACAATTTCACTGGCTGGCACAAAAGCAAAATCTGGAGGCTTGTGATTTGTGAAAACGGTTTATAGTGGTGAGAGCCAGCCCACTGCATACGTTTCCAAAGGCAGTATGCCAGTCCGACTCTAGAATTGTGCCAAATTTCCAGAGGTATAGTGACCGCCACTACTCACATTTGGCACGAGGATAATCGGTGGTGACGGGACTAACCAAGCAGAGCTAGTACGTACTAGACCCGACGGTAATAGCATGAAAGTCACTGTCGGCTCTAGCCCCTTAACTGCTAGTGATAGGATAAATATGTATAATGAGGCTCACTACCACCCAGCAGTGATTGGATGACTGTCACTGCCGGGTCAGGCCCTCACAGTGAGTGTACTGTACTCAATGCCAGTTTAGTGCCTAAATTAAACCAGCAAGTGGCATTCATTTCCCAATTTTTGTTAGGGCAATTGATTGCTACCTTGTTTTGGATCTATCCAACTAAAGTTTAGCTAGCTAAAATTTCAAAGGTAAACTTTAGTCAGCTAAAAGTTTTCCTAGCTAAACTTTAGCTGGGGTGTCTGGATCCTTCAGCTAATAGACTCAACTAAAATTTTAGTTGGGTTTAGCTGGGTTGAAGTAGCTAAACTTTAGCTGGTCTTTTAGCTTGGCCATCTGGATCTCTAGCAGCTAAATTTAGCCAGCTAAAGTTCAGTTGGTGGATCCAAAAACAGCGCCCTTATATCTGCCAAAACCAAATTAATGTAGTAGAGAGTAATGGATCCCGAATTCCAGCACATAGATTTGGCAAAGCTAAGTTACTACCAAGTTCACTGTTATATTCTGTGATCTCGCTAGATGTTATGACTTTGACTGCTATTGCTGTTTGAACACAAGGCATATTGTTTCTTACAAGACAAGGGATGATTGTAGGGCTAATAACTGCCCAGCATGCAACCCTGAATGCCCACCGTAGCCACTGCCTCGAACAGCGATGATGGAAGATCATCCATAATCCTTGTAAAGGTCTATCATTAATGGAGAGAAAATAATTTATTAACGTGATTGTGTTCAATATATACAATCACTGTGTTCTTATTTTATTGGGTGATGGTTTGCAATATATATTACTACAATGATGTGCAATATATAAGTTGTCCAAAAGTGAGGCTCTGATCTATTGGCTAGATGAGTCTTAACAAATCAAAATAGCCAACATGCTCAATTGTAAAACAGGAATAGTCTAAATGAAGTACTTGATTCAAATCAGCCAAGTAATGACGAGGCTTTCCGTGGCTGGAGCAACCGGCGACAGTGGGCGCTAGGAAGCATAAGCCATGGGTGCATGCAGGAGAAAGAAAAGAAAGAATGGAGATGTCCTTGCGGGTGGTAGAAGAGGATAAGGTTTTGGAGGCGAGGGCAAAACGGGAATGAAAGATTGGGTAGAATAAAAAAAATGATTAAATGAGATTGAAAAGAGGAGAATGGCATTTACCTGGTGTGCCAAGTTTGATAATGGCAAACGAGTGAGTCACTTTTGTGGGATGGCAAACGAGGGAAGCCACATATTTGATGATGGCAAAATCACCATTTTCTCGTTATCGATGCTAGGAATCATGGCCCACATAGAATGGGGGCCCATGCATTAAAAATATCATGATATGCATTTACATGTTTCTTCAACATAAATCATTTATGATTCAAAAACCTAGTCAAATTTTGAATACACAATTCAACATCAAAGGTGTAGTACTCAACGAGTTCTACAACTTTTCATTTAACAAGTTTTTCATTTGAGATTTAGAGTGTTATATAATATAATACTTATAAGTATGTAGTTAAAAAAATAGCATCACTTATATAATCACAAATGTTGTAACAGACGCTTGAGAGAACAATGATGTCCTGCGTTTGAAATAGAAACACATATTTTCTTTTTTTAATCACTGCCGGTTCGTGGCTAGACTTGACAATGATATCATCCTATCACTGCTGGGTTTAGAACTGGCCACAGTAGGCTTGCCCATCAGTGTTGATTGCCCTTTCTACCAGATCTGATTCTGCCAGTGATGTCAGGTTTATACCCGGTAGTGATATATGAATCTGGTGTTGTGACCAACACTAAACAACAAGATGCTAAATAGTGCACGATGTGGTTTTGTAGCTAACCCATATATACAACAAGAAGATGGTGACCCGCGTTGCAGACTCCTTCAAGTAGCTGCACAGCCCACCCTGTATCCACTAGCCTGGTCTGTCCTTCGTAATGCTACCTATGAGTCATGTCATCCACCATGGTTTTAAAAAATAAGGTGTGTTACTGTGCTTGGGAGCCCTATAGAATTTTCTTCAGCCGTTGATCTTGAAAATAATTAATTAATAGTAATCAAGGGTAGTTTGGTTATTTCAGTCTGATCATTAGCTTTGACCGATATTTTTTTGCACTGTCGCACGAACTTGAGGAAACCAAAATGGATCAGCGGAAGGAGGACCGCCGGCCACTAGCACGGGTTCGCCGGTGGCCGCCGCTGCCGACCTGCACGAGCTTGCTGCCACCGCGCTTAACAGGGCCTGTCAGCCCAAGGGCAAGGGGTCACCGGCGCCCATCCAATCACGCGAAAAGGAGACTGCTTGTAGGGGCTCGCCGTGGCGCGTGCAGCAGGGCTGGTCATACCCGTCAGTGCAAGGACTGATTGGGGAGCAGGAGGTCCTGTGTGCTGGTGGCAGGTACGCCTGGGATGGGCACAATTTACGTTTTCCGACCTGAAGGCTGAAGCCCAACACTTTTGAGCGAGCTGGTAACACCATGCTGAAACGTGAGCAGATGACAATCACCTCTAACTGAAACCAATAAAGCTTAAATGATATGCTTGGCAATTGCAACAGTACAATATGTAGCAACCAGCAATATAAACTACCTTCCCAATAGATCAAGTATGTTGGACCGAGCTTGGTGGATCAGTTTTATCTCAGGATGACGTTGGGTGTGCTGAAACAAGGGTGCTCTGCAATCCCTACTGTTGTTCCCGACCGTCATTAATATGTTGTACGAGGCATGTTGCAATCTCCATTGTTTGTTTCAGAAAGTCAACTTCTGTTTGAAAATCGCAATTCCCAGGTTGTTGATCTTTTAACAGCAACTGCGTGTGGTTTTGAGGCTTCACTGAACTCTTTCTGCACTTATTGTGCCCAAGCTATGATTGCTAACATAGATAGGCAACCTTAGCATAAAGGATTGAAAATGTGAATGGCATTTCTGGTACATCTTCGTTTTGCTTCAATCTGAATTATAACTTCACATTTTGATCCAGAATTCCATTTTAGTAGAAAAAGGACAAGCCTGCTTTCATCAAACTATTAAGGCTGGAGACCTAGTATAAACTGCTGTTTTAAATAGTGGGCTAAGGTGTTTAGCGGTATATCTCTAAAACAGCTAATAGCGGAGCTATATCGGGCTATAGCGGGATATAGCGGCTAAATTATACATGAATATAAATAGCGGCACCCTGCCTCAAAAGGCTATAGTGGGCTATAGCGGCAGCTATAGCGGGAGATATATACCCAAGCAAAAGAAGATCATTCCAGTACATGGCTGTCAAGCGAACAATGTAGACCATGAATGAGCTGGTCGAAGCCCAAAGATATTACTAAAGGCACCATCTTGAGAAATCAACTGTTTGTCACATAAACTCATCACAGATTCAGAATGCAAACAACAGATTATTAATTTTATGCATATTCAATCGTTGGTGACATAGTTTTGCTGCAGATACATCTCCGATTTCGTCAAAACAGATCAGAGGAGAAAAACTTCCTATGATACACACACAAACAGACTGTGCATAACAATAGTTAATACATGATAAGGGATTTGTCAAATTAACGCTACTACACATGACGATTCTGGAATTGGTAAGTTTACAGTGATGTCAGGTACTTTGGAAAAATCTCATCCATCGTAGTCGTCGTCGATGGCTCGATGCTAAACTGTAACCTAATGCAGTGAATTTCTCTGCTTTACTCCTGCAGCTGATCTCGTCCGGTGCGTGGCTGTTCATCTTGCTCCCTGGCAATCCTGCATCTGGCTCCATCTCTTGATGTGGCTAGAGGGGGATGGCGCAATGTTGGCGTTTAGAGGGATGCGACAACACAAGCGGTGTCCGGTGTGGTCAATGAGGTGAGCAGTTAGAGAGATGTGGTGGCCATGGCGGCACTGGCAGCGAGCACAGCAGGTGGGCGCCGGCCTTGGTGTAGGTACCGGCGAGAGGTCGTGGCCGTGGGACATGGCGGCGACAGTGTTGGGGTGGAAGAGTTACAGATGTGCTAATTACTCTCTTAGAATAATTTTCGATGAAAGTACATATTTACCCATCTACCTAATTTTGGATGTAGTTATAGGCCCACAAATTTAAGGTTTTGGTCCACAATTTAGGTTCCTCCTAATAGGTACCTCTCTATTTTTGGCCATTAGATCTAGACTAATGGATGGCTATTATTATTTTCAAGCATTGTAAAATCTCTCACAAAATAGTAGAAGATGTGAGAAGTCATCCAAAATTGATTGCTATCTTGTTGTATGTACCAATAACTAGAAGTAGTAGATCTAATAGATCCTGAATTCTAGCACATAAATTTGGCAACGGTTAATGACTACCAATCATTCTTAATAGATAACTTGGATTGCATTAAGAATTTTGCAGTTCCTTAAACTGAAATATAGAATTATACAATCTATTTGGGGCTAGCGATTATTGTTATCAGAGAGCAAAGGATACATTAATAATTGCCAAATTCACTGAAAGTGTGAAATACAACTATATAAATTGTTGAAGAATAAGGCATTTTCATATTTATTTTAATCCATAAAAATGACGCAATAAAAATAAGAGTGACGTCATGAATAAAATGACAGAAACAATTCATGACAAGTGTTAACATGATGATAAGGCAAATTATAGAACCGAAACATATGTGAAACATTGTTTTACATAGCTGAAGCATCACAGACATGATCATAAATATAAAAGATGTGTTCTCAAATATCAAGATCATGATGATCACAAAATTAAAAGGAACCAGAAAAACAGTACTAGCATAATCATCCAAATCAACCAAACAGAGCATGCTGAATATGAAAGCAGTATTGCCTAGGAACATCATGATATTGATAATGAAACTTAGAAGAGGGTGAAGGAGATTATACCCTGCGGCGGAGCCGCTTGCACCAGGAAAGGCCATGGTGGTGCTTTGTTGCTGTAGTCGTCCCGCTCGATGCAGTGCAGAAAAGGACGCCGTGAAGACGCACCGCTACAGGTTCACCAGCGAGTAGTCGTGCCACCACCGACACTCCCCAAAAACGTAATCGCCCGTCTTCACCCGAGCAGGTGAAGCCCACGACGGAGACGCGTTCCGGAGGCCTACTCTTCCATCTCTGGTGCTCGCCGGAGGTGGAGCGGGAAAAACTTGCGCCTGCTGGAAAGTGGTGTACTTCGCCAAGAGAACTTAACCGAGAGGGGAGGATTTGTCTTATAGGCGGAGGCCAGAAGAGGAGAAGCCGGCGGCACCGAGGGGTCACACCTCCCCCTGCGGCGGGAGAGACGGAGACGGAGAGCCAGAAGTCACGGGAGTTAACAGAAACTCCTCCAATCAATTCGTCACAGGAGTTAACAGAAACTCCTCCAATCAATTCCATCAAAGGAAACTGAGTGACAAAAATAAAGGCCTCGCCTGCCCGTCCGCTCGCTCGCCGCCGCCGCCGCCTGCCTGCCTGCCTCGCCACGCCCACGCACACGTGCACGGGCTCAGGCCAGGCCGGGCGGCGGCGGCGGCGGCGCGCGCGTGCGTGTGGCATCCAGGTGATTCACTTTTACTTCTCAAATAGATCGGTCAATGATCAAGTATTTAAGTAGAGTCGCCTCTCGATTAAATTCCCATATGGTATAAAAACCATTAATGCACATGTACGGACCATACAGTTTAATAAAGATATTAAATAAATGGGCCAAGCCCATAATATCTAACAATCCCCACCAAACTCTAGGGTACGCAGTTTGGAGTTCTCAGAACCA
Source organism: Miscanthus lutarioriparius (assembly GCA_904845875.1). Classification (NCBI taxonomy): domain Eukaryota; kingdom Viridiplantae; phylum Streptophyta; class Magnoliopsida; order Poales; family Poaceae; genus Miscanthus; species Miscanthus lutarioriparius. The sequence goes on from CAJGYO010000014.1 coordinate 9,064,085, forward strand.
CATTCCTTTTATATACCAGTGTTTCGATGGAGACTGTTAAAGTTGAACATCCATCTAGAAAGCTAGCTACACTCATCCACAACTGAACAATGGACAGAACCTTGAATTGACAGTTTTGTGCGAGATGAGTTTCACATAGCCTCTTAACTGATACTAGGTTGCCAAGTGCCTTCCCTCTGTTTTGAAGCATATAAGTCACACTTCGAGGCCTTTTCATGAGCATCTAGAGATTACCCACATCTCATAGATTGTGACTAGCAATCGAGCTCATATAGGTGTGTTCCTTATAGGATGTTCTGTAGGACAACATCCCCGCTATACCAAGCCGCTCGGATCACATTAAGAACTTAATCATCCTGCCTAACAGTATTGGAGAGACGGTGCATCTCCAACGAACGAGCTATAATCTAAGGGGTCTCTCCTCAGTCAATCAACAGCTTGTTTCGCCATCCTAATTCACGGGATCTCCGATCACATAGGACAGGTTACCACTGTTGATGGCTCTATGTGGGTCTCAAACCTAGTTCCCTCGACGCACCTTCTATCACATTGCGTGACAGACCCTTAGTGAATTGATCTGCCAGATTATTTGATGTATGGACATAGTCCAATGCAATTACTCCGGAGTTTCTCAGTTTTCTGACAGTCTTCAAACGTCTATTCACATGCTTTGTGGACTTCATATTATCCTTAGAACTGTTTACCTTAGTGATCACAGTTTGATTATCACAGTTCATGGAAATTGTCGGGATTGGTTTCTCAACAATCGGCAAATCCATTAGGAAATCACGGAGCCACTCGCCTCAAAGACTAGCGGTATCCAATGCGGTCAGTTCTGCTTCCATTGTAGACTTCGTTAAGATAGTCTTCTTGCAAGACTTCAAGAAACAAAGACCACCTCCAAGTAGGAACACGTATCCACTGTGTGGCATACAACCCGATCCGCATCGAGAAATCCAATTAGCATCACAATAACCCTCTAGTACCCTTGGATACCCGGAAAAGTGAATGCCGTAACTCATTGTCCTTTCAAATAGCGCAACACTCTCTCAAGAGCATTCCAGTGAGTATCTCCCGGATTTGACACAAACCGGCTTAGTTTGCTTATAGCAAACGAGATATCAGGCCTGGTTGCGCTAGCTAGGTACATGAGAGAACCAATTATCTGTGAATATCTCAATTGGTCTCTTGAAATTCTGTGATTCTTCCTCAAATGAACGCTTGGATCGTACGAAGTAGGAGCAGACGTACACTCACTGTACCCAAATCGGTTCAAGACCTTTTCCACATAGTGAGACTGCATAAGAGTTACCCCACCGTTTCCTTCCTCCCTTGAAAGCTTAATGTTGAGAATAACATCAGCCTCACCCAAGTCTTTCATCTCAAAGTTACTCGACAAAAAATCTTTTACTTCTTTGATCACATTTAGATTGTTGCCAAATATTAATATATCATCCACATATAGGCATAGTATCACAGCATCACCACCACCAAACCGATAATATACACATTTATCAGCTTTATTCACAACAAAGCCGGCTGATGTTAAAGTTTTATCAAATTTCTCATGCCACTGCTTGGGGGCTTGCTTTAGGCCGTACAGGGACTTCAATAACTTACAAACTTTACCCTCCTGACCATTTGCAATAAACCCATCAGGCTGATCTATGTAGATCTCTTCCTCAAGCTCTCCATTTAGGAAGGCTATCTTAACATCCATCTAATGAATGAAAAGATCATGTGAGGCAACCAGGGATAGCAACACACGAATGGTTGTCAGTCGAGCGACAGGTGAGTAAGTATCAAAGTAATCTTCACCTTCCTTCTGTGTATAACCCTTAGCAACAAGCCTAGCTTTGTACTTCTCAATTGTACCATCAGGCCTCAGCTTCTTTTGAAACACCCATTTGCAGCCCACAGGTTTGCAACCAAATGGACGGTCAACCATTTCCCACGTCCCATTGGACATAATGGAGTCCATCTCACTTTGCACTGCCTCCTTCCACATGTCAGAATCAGGAGAAGAGTATGCCTCAGAAACAGTTGTGGGAGTGTCATCCACGAGATATATAATAAAGTCGTCTCTAAAGGATTTTGCAACTCTTTGCCTCTTACTCCTTCGAGTGACAGTATTATCATCCTCCTTAGGATTTTGCTCAAGCTCATGGGTGTTATCATCAGCGTGTATATTCGATTCATGAAATTCAGGAACAGAATCATGACTAGACACGCTAGGTGCACCTATTTTCATTGGAAATTCATTCTCAAAGAACGTGGCATCTCTAGACTCCATGACCGTTCCAACAGCCATATCAGGAGCACTAGAATTTATTATTAAAAATTGATAGCCCACACTATGAATGGCATAGCCGAGGAAAACACAATCTACAGTTTTTGGTCCAAGCTTTCGCTTTTTGTTTATTGGCACGTTCACTTTGGCCAAACAACCCCAAACGCGAAGATAAGAAATATTTAACCTCTTTTTCTCCCATTCCTCAAATGGAGTGATTTCTTTGTTCTTTGTGGGCACTCTATTTAGGACATGATTCGCAGTTAAAATTGCCTCACCCCACCATTCCTTAGATAAACCAGCTGTCTCCAACATGGCATTCACCAAGTCAGTTAGAGTGCGGTTCTTTCTCTCAGCAATCCCATTGGATTGTGGTGAGTATGGAGGTGTCCTCTCATGGATTATACCGTGCACCGCGCAAAACTCAGAAAATTCATTAGAGAAATATTCTCCCCCGCGATCGGACCGCAACCGTTTGATTTTCTTTTCAAGTTGATTCTCAACCTCAGCTTTAAAGGTTTTAAAATAATGTAATGCCTCATCTTTTGTTTTAATTAGGTACACATAGCAATATCGAGTGCAATCATCTATGAACGTTATGAAGTATCTCTTACCACCTTTTGTCAAAATTCCGTTCATTTCACAAATATCGGAATGGATGAGTTCAAGTGGTGCCAACTCTCTCGCCGCAACTGCCTTGTGAGGCTTGCTAGGTTGTTTTGCCTCAACGCATGTATGGCATTTGGAACTTTTGGCAACGTCAAATTTAGGAATTAAATTCAAACCAGCTAAGCGGGACATGCAACCAAAATTAACATGACATAATCGAGAATGCCAAACATTCATCTCAACATTAACGTTATTAACGACATTGTTCACTGCAAGAGGTAAAGTATCAACCAACGACAAGCGGAACAAGCCTCCGCTCTCATAGCCTTTTCCAACAAAGGTTCCATACTTCGACATAACACATTTATTCGACTCAAACACAAGTTTAAAACCGTCTCGACATAGCAGAGAGCCACTAATAAGATTTTTCCTTATTGAGGGGAAATGATGCACGTTCTTGAGTTGCACGGTCTTCCCCGAAGTAAGCTTCAGATCCACCGTACCAACACCATGAACACCAGCACGCGCGCCATTCCCCATCAGCAAGGCTCCACTCCTCCCGACCTGGTAAAAAGAAAACAAGGACTTATCAACACACACATGTATATTTGCACCTGGATCAACCCACCAATCAGGTGAGGAACAAACTGTAAATGCAGATAAATTACCGTACCCAGAAGCGTCTGCATCAGTCTCAATGGTATTGACTGTCTTCGCCTTTGGTGGGGGCTTCCACTTAGCCTCAGGACACTCTCTAGAGAAGTGCCCAGTGTTTCCACAAGTGAAGCAATTCATCTTTGCCTTGTCTAATCCCATCTTCTTATTATTACCTTTCTTGAAGGAGATAGTGGGTTTCTGCTTAAGCTCCTGCTGGGGCTTCTTCTTTTGTGGCTTAGGACGAAACTTTTGCACCACATGTGCACTAGTAGTCGCCTCACCATTCCCACCCTTGCTCTTTCCCTTGACATCCTTTGCTCTTGCCTTGTCCTCAACATCAAGAGTGCCAACAAGTTCAGCAATGCTAAACTATTGCCTCTTGTGTTTCAAGGTAGTAGCAAAATCAGTCCAGGAAGGTGGCAGCTTAGCAATAATGCACCCTGCCATGAACCTGTCAGGAAGAGGACAGCCGTACAACTCCAATTCCTTCACCAGTCCCTGTATCTCATGAGCCTGTTTGACTACAGGACGGTTATCAACCATCTTGTAGTCATGGAACTGCTCCATGATGTACAACTCAGAACCGGCGTCGGAAAGACCATACCGGGCCTCAAGAGCCTCCCACACAGCTCTGCCAGTCGGGAGTGGTATGTAGGCATCAACCAGAGAGTCACTGATGATGCTCAACAGTGCAGCCTTGCACATGGTCTCAGCATGTCCCCAAGCCTGCTCATCCTCATCGGATCTCACAGTAGCAGGCTGCTCATTGAGCACATGACCACAGCGCATGGCCGACAACCACAGAAGGGCTTTCTCACGCCACCTCTTGTAGTGAGTGCCCTCAAACGGCGTAGGCTTTAGCATGCCCGCAAAGCCAACAGATGAAAATGGCCTGAAATTACGTTTTTGGAATGTTGAAGAATAAGGCATTTTCATATTTATTTTAATCCATAAAAATGATGCAATAAAAATAAGAGTGACATCATGAATAAAATGACAGAAACAATTCATGACAAGTGTTAACATGATGATAAGGCAAATTATAGAACTGAAACATATGTGAAACATTGTTTTACACAGCTGAAGCATCACAGACATGATCATAAATATAAAAGATGTGTTCTCAAATATCAAGATCATGATGATCACAAAATTAAAAGGAACCAGAAAAACAGTACTAGCATAATCATCCAAATCAACCAAACAGAGCATGCTGAATATGAAAGCAGTATTGCCTAGGAACATCATGATATTGATAATGAAACTCAGAAGAGGGTGAAGGAGATTATACCCTGCGGCGGAGCCGCTTGCACCAGGAAAGGCCATGGTGGTGCTTTGTTGCTGTAGTCGTCTCGCTTCGATGCGATTAGAAAAAGGGACGCCGTGAAGACGCACCGCCACTGAGTTCACCAATGAGTAGTCATGCCACCACCGACACTCCCCAAAAACGTAATCGCCTGTCTTCACCCGAAAGGTGTGAAGCCCACGACGGAGACGCGCGTTCGAGGCCTACTCTTCCATCTCTGGTGCTCGCCGGAGGTGGAGCGGGAAAAACTTGCGCCTGCTGGAAAGTGGTGTACTTCGCCAAGAGAACTTAACCGAGAGGGGAGGATTTGTCTTATAGGCGGAGGCCAGAAGAGGAGAAGCCGGCGGCACCGAGGGTTCACACCTCCCCCTGCGGCGGAAGAGACGGAGACGGAGAGCCAGAAGTCACGGGAGTTAACAGAAACTCCTCCAATCAATTCGTCACAGGAGTTAACAGAAACTCCTCCAATCAATTCCATCAAAGGAAACTGAGTGACAAAAATAAAGGCCTCGCCCGCCCGTCCGCTCGCTCGCCGCCGCTGCCTGCCTGCCTGCCTCGCCACGCGGCCGGGTGGCGGCGGCGGCGGCGCACGCGCGCGTGTGGCATCCAGGTGATTCACTTTTACTTTTCAAATAGATCGGTCAATGATCAAGTATTTAAGTAGAGTCGCCTCTCGATTAAATTCCCATATGGTATAAAAACCATTAATGCACATGTACGGACCATAGAGTTTAATAGAGATATTAAATAAATGGGCCAAGCCCATAATATCTAACATAAATGATATCTATTATACATTAATTGGCAAGAATTTACCTCTCTCTATATATCAGAGGTCTTCTAAACCATGGCAATTTTTAGACTACATTATTTTGCTATAAATTTCAACTGTGTAACCCTCCAAACATAAGGTTAAGTCTGTTTGAAAAATACATAGATATACAACATGAAGAGCTGCTGTGCCAGTCTTTTGTATGTGATGGCAATCTTGCCCTTCGTTCTTTTTGTGTGCCTTCCTTTTCCTTGTAAGTTTACATCCCCATCTCATCTTTGGTTAATTGGTTTAACTTGTTCACATCTGCAGGGAAGTTTTACCTAGTGGACTCTGGGTACCCGAATCGTCCGGGTTATCTTGCACCTTACAAGGGAACAAAGTACCATCTTCTAGAGTTTCGAAACGGGCCAATGCCAAAAGGTATAAAAGAGACCTTTAATTTTGCTCATTCATCCCTTAGATATGTCGTCGAAAGGTCATTTGGAGTTTTGAAGATGAAGTGGAGGATTTTATTGAAAGTGCCAAGTTATCCAATGTCAAAGCAAAGCGAAATAATTGTAGCATGCATGACACTTCATAATTTTATTCGAGAGAGTCGTATTGTGGACAAGGACTTCGATCGTTGTGATCGTGATGAGAACTATGTTCCTCCTGAAGCATCAACATCCAACACGTCAAGCAAGGGACGCCGAATGCATTCCGTGATGAAATAGCCAATGGTTTGTTCAAATAAATGAAAAGAGAGTGTGTTTGATTTCTTGTATGGACTCAGTTGTGTAATAAGTGAAATATTTCGAAATGCATTCATGCTTGCCTGTGCATCCAGCAGGCCAGCAGCAGGTAGGGCCGGCGAGCACCAGCTAGCGCCCAGCACGCCAGAGCAGCTAGCGCCGACGAGCAGCAGCGGCACGCCCAGCAGGCCAGCATGCATAGCCGTGTATGGATAATTAATTGAGGGAAAACAGTCATTGTAGATTAGAGGACTAAAGTTTCCAATTTTTTTATTTTTTAGCCCTTTGTTTGAAAGTTTTTCACAAATACGCTATTGGAGGAAAGATTTCAGAATTTGGACCCTTAACTCGGCGCCATCGATGCTGGCGCCGAGCTAACACGTCTCGGGGCCAACGTCCCTGACGCCGAGCTCTTGGGCTCGAAGCAGATGTAGCGGTGACATGGCAGGCAGCTCGGCGCCAGAGACGCTGACGCCGAGCTCGGCATCGTATATCTTGGCGCCGAGCTCATTTTAATAAATCTTCTGCAGTCTGCACTGCACCGTATGGCCTTCTCCCTTCCTGCCTTGCTGGTACTGGAGCTCTTTTCAGCGGTAACGTGACGAGATGTGTGATGTTTCAGTATCAGAGATGCTCGATACTCCTGCACGGACACACCGCACACGCCTCCTCCACAGTAGAAAAGACGGGGGCCAACGTTCGCGTTGGTGCAGCAAGCATGTAACCATGTAACCCTGTTGTCTTCTTTACCTGTACATGCATGTGATTTTGATAAGGTTCCCAAATGGTTGTTTTATTTTCTCTACTAATAGTAGCAAATATGAAGCGTGATATTTTTCTTAAGGGCAATGCTAAGGTACAAACTTTATCTTTGAGAAGGTAATACTTTAAATCAATCTCAGCCATTGATTTTTTATATTTTATAAATTACTTAATAAATTAATAAAATATAGGAAAACAAAATAAAATCCCTCCACATCCCCCTAATGCTGGGAGTAAGACATGCATGCATGCATGCATGCCGAATTGCCAATTCCCCTAATCATGCGCGCCGTAGCGTGGGATCCCGACGGCGTGCGCACGGGTGGAGCGGGCGGGCTGGAGTCGGTGCCACGCCGGTCGTGCTTGCGCGCCGCCACCGATCCGGCCATCCTCGCTCCCTTCCAGCCAGATCGCCTCGATCCGATTCTTCCCCACAAATCTCTGAGACACACGTTATAGAAAGGAATCAAAATAAATATTAAATATTAATGGCCTATTTATCTATAACTAATTAAAAACACACATTATAGAAAGGAATCAAAATAAATATTAAATGATAATTAGTAGCCATAGTAGAGGATATTTTACACATTAGCAACAATTAAAATCTTACACATTCACCTACATGCAAACCCTAGTCACATAAAGGAAAAATTGAAAAAGAAAAATAAAATAAAATCCTAGATCTAGATATAGGGTTTCATGACACATGCATCAAACTTCACTAATACTACACTAAAATCAACAAAGATGTACTAATAAAGGGTGCAATCTTACTTTCCTACCTAATTTATCCTAGTATAGTGAAAATTAGGGTCTAATTTCACTCATAACTAGCTCAAGCTCCATGGAAGAAAGAGAAAACCTCAAATCAAATTACTCACTAACCAACGAATTAAACTTAAATAAAGAGTTGGAGACGCATTTCCTAACCTTTTAGAGCCTCTCCACCAAAGGATTTGAGATCAAAACCTCCCCTCTTAGTAGAGCAATTTTTAGGAGGAGCCCAAGGCCTTCCAACCTTTTTTTGTGTGTAGAAGAGTGTGTCCCGAGGTGGAAGAAGAGGGTGGCTGCTATTTATTCGTGCGCCATCAGTAGGGGCGGCTGGTGATTCAGCCGCCCTTACAGTCAGAACTGCAGGGGCGGCTGGTGATTGAGCCGCCCCTACAGATCAGCCCTAATTGTAGGGGCGGCTCAGGTTACCAGCCGCCCCTATAGTGACATCTGCTTCAGGGGCGGCTGGTGATTGAGCCGCCCCTACAGATCAGCCCCAACTGTAGGGGCGGTTCAGGTTACTAGCCGCCCCTACAGTGACATCTGTAGGGGCGGCTGGGCTGCTGGGGCCGGGGACGCCCACTGTAGGGGCGCCCCCAACCCCAGCCGCCCCTACAGTAAAAATGCCCCTGTTCCTACGGTAAGAATTTGGCGTAGTGTTAGATCCCTTTCCTTGCTCCTTCAATCACGGAAGATGCTGCTTTGGCAATGTCGCCGAACAAGCGGCGGTCAAGGGACAGATCCCCAGGTTTCCATCGCCACCTACGCAGCCATTGCAAGCCGGTAAAAACATTGGAGCTTTGTGTTCAATCATGCATTTTCATTCATACTTCTGAGATAGCCATCTCGTCCTTCCCTCACGTTCTGCAGCTGGCATCTCCGGGGACGATGGTGCCGGTTCTCCGTATCACCTGCAACTAGATCGGTATGCGCTCCACTCCCAACTCTTATTGCTTGTGGGCCTCACTGAATGTTGGCATTTGTTTATTATTGCTGCTCTCCGTATCATGATCGAGTACTTACATTGTTCGTTATTATTTATCACAATTGAATTCAGATTATTGAAGTTGGTGAAGTGCGGGACTTAGCTGCTTTAAAATGGTATTCACCGTCTAGATGCGTTTGGAATGCACCTAAAAATTCGGCTAAAGTTTAGCCCATGAATCCAAACACCCGACAGAACTAAAGTTTATGTGCTAAACTTTAGGGACTAAACTTAACTTTAGTCTTTGGACCCATGATCCAAACACCACCTTAGGGTCATTGGGCTGGTGGTACGCGTCGGGGCAGCCAGAGTCCCTGCACCTTAGGGCGACGCCGGTGCTGAATGAGAAGTCCATGGGCAGGTTGTAGCCGTCGATCACCGAGATGTCATAGTAGTCATGGTTGCCACTGCTGCCGATGGTGAACTCCGCCAGCGTCGCCGGGGGCTGCCCGGAGAGGTAGCAATGTTAGGATCGTAGGATTAGTACCTCTGTGTGACCCGTAGATCCGGGTAGACTCCTCGCCTTCTCTCTGGAGATGCACCATAGCGGGTAGACGCCGGTGCCGCAGTGTAGAAGACGTCCAGCGCGGTGGCGGTGAAGTCCAGTGGCGCTGGTGGAGAGACAGTGGTCCGGTGGTGACCCTGCAGTGGGTCGACGGCGGTGGTTGGGGCTCATCCCGTCGCTGGCAGCACGACCTTTAGATCGGATTAGGGTTACTGTAGGTGGGAATGGCGGCTCACGGCGAACCTCATAGTCCGAGCCCTCACCCCCACCTTCCTTTTATGTGTGCTGTGCGACAGGGGCCCACCAACCGGATTAGGGTTGGAAGCCCCCGATCAGGGCGCAGAGGCAAGGGCCCAATAGGCCGTTGGGCCTATGGGTGGAGATCAACTAACATTCTCCCCCTTGATCTCATTCCATCTTTCACTTTCATATCATTTACTTTTGTTCATTCCATTACAGATTAGCTCATAGAGCATGTCTCATCGTCACGGTCCATTGCCGATAGACTTAACAGCTACAGCTCACTACTCTGTTCTGAAATAGATACTTATCTTTGGGCCTTCTTTTGTCCAGGAATATTTTAGGCTTTCCCTTAAACCCAAGCTAGCTACATGTTCTCTGAACACCATATCCTCTGAACATGTTAGGTGGTAAGCCTTTTGTAAGCGGATCCGCGAGCATCCTTTCTGTTCTTATATGCTCAAGACTTATGACTTGATCCCGGACTTTATCTTTCACAACATAATACTCTATGTCAATGTGTTTGGCAGCACCACTTGACTTATGTTGTGAGCATCCTGTACTGCCAGATTATAATCACAGTATAACTTTAGTGGTCTATAGATGTCGTCAACCACCTTCAAACCGGGTATGAACTTCGTTAGTTAGTTCACCTGCCCATTGCCTCATAACACGCTACAAACTGTCATACATTGTGGACGATGTAGTGACAGTTTACTTTGAGCTTTTCCATGAAATAGCTCTCCTTTGCGAGATGATAGAAAATCCACGTCTGGATATGCATTCACTCTCGCATAATCAGAATCTGAATATCCCACTATGTGGAGTGAATCAGATCTTCTATATGTCATCATGAGGCCTTTCGTTCCTTGCAAATAATGCAAGACTTTCTATACTAATTTCAGTGTTCTATTCCAGAATTGCTCTAGAATCTGCCAAGAAAAAACCCGGTAACAAATGCCAAGTCAGGGCATGTACATACTTGAGCATATTGCCAGCTTCCGACAGCTGAAGCATATGGAACCACTTTCACTTTATCAATTGAGCTCATATTGGTTCCTGGGGCATTGAAAATCCCCATATCTGTCGCCCTTGACTATAGGAGCAGGTGAGGGACTACACTTGTGCATACTGAATTTCTTTAAGATCTTTTCCATGTATGTATTTTGTGACAGTCATTATACCCTTTTCTTCTATCTCGGTGAATCTCGATCCCTAGAAGAACGAGGCTTCGTCAAGATCTTTCATATCAAGTTTTGGGGACAAAACTTCTTTATCTCCTATAGTAGACTAACATCACTACTAGCAAGTAAGATATCATCTACATACAGGACAAGGAAGATAAACTTCCCATTCTTAAACTTTGCATAGACACAATTGTCCTCTACATTCTCTTTTAAAACCCAAAATTCTTTATTGACCGATCAAACTTCAAGTACCACTGTCTTGAAGCTTGCTTTAATCCATAAATGGATTTCTTTAGACGGTATCCCATTCGTTCTTTTCCTTCCATGACAAAACTTTTCGATTGTGCCATGTAAACATTTTCCTCCAAGTCTCTGTTGAGAAATGTCGTCTTTACATCCATATGATGTAATTCTTAATCGTAATGTGCCACTAATGCCATTATAATTCTGAAGGAAACTTTACATGAGACTGGAGAAAAGGTCTCATTGTAATCAATCTCTTCTCTTTGCATAAAGCCTTTTGCCACAAGTCACACTTTATGTCTCTATATTCCCTTGAGAGTCATGTTTAGTCTTGTAGACCCATTTATAGCCTATTGTTTTGACTCTTTTAGGAATTATTTCCAAATCCCAAACTTTATTGACATTCATCAATTTCATTTTATCTTCCATTTGGAATTCCTTAGTGTTATACACTTCATAATCAGCAGAAATAGCTGATTTTCTAACTCTTTGAGACCTACTAGGGGCCTTCACATTTGGCACATCTTCTATTTGAGGCTGTTGTTGCTCCCCCTCATGTGTGGCAATAGGTTCTATAGAATCTTGAAGAATAGGTTCCTCATCGTCATTCATTGTTGCCATAGGTGGGATAACAATAGGTGCCGCACCACAAAGATATCTAACTGCTGTCGGTTGAATTACACAGAGTAGTGAGAAAAATGGCTCATGAATCATTGAAGTGGGCGCATACACCCGCTTCACTTCAAGGACAATTTCTCGAGCTACCATGCTCCCCCTCATCTTTTCGTCCTCTAGGAAGATAGCGTGTCTCGTTTCCACAAACTTTGTATGTCACTGTGGATAGTAGAAACGAAAACCTTTTGACTTTTCTTTGTAGACAATGAAATGGCAACTTACTATTTTGGGATCTAGTTTTCCAATGTTTGGGTTAAATACTTTAGCCTCAGCAGGGCTCCCCCACACACTCAAGTGTTTAGTGAGGGTACTCTTTCTGTCCACAACTCATACGGTGTTTTGGGCACCGACTTTCTTGATACTTTATTAAGAATATGAATGGCCGTTTTCAACGCCTCGATTCATAGGCTCAACTGTAAGGTGGAGTAACTTATCATACTGCCCACCATATCCATCAGGGTACGATTGATTCTTTTAGCTACTCTATTATGCTGAGGTTTGCCCGGTATAGAATACTGGGCTACTATGCAATTCTTTTAGGGTATGCTGACCGTAGTACTCCTCCACGGTCAAACCTGACTATCTTAATCTTTAATATCTTAAATTTATCCAATACATCTTTTCTTTCTTTGATTGGATAAATTTAGCCATAATGGGAGTACTCATATGTGAATGCTATGAACGAATCATTACCATCCACACTCTTTACAGGAAAACTGACCACATATGTCTGTGTGAATAATCTATAAAACTCCTACACTTCATTTGGCATCTTTCTTAATCTTCTTTACATACTTTCCTTTTATGCATTCTCTGCATTGTTCTAAATTTGAGAGCTCTAATGGTGGAAGAATATCATTCTTAACTTGTCTTTCTATTCTCCCCCTCAAAATATGGCCTAGGGGTGGCGGAGGTCACTAGAACCCCAGTCACCACCGCCACCGCGCGGGAAAAGTGCCGCACTGACACGGCAAGAAAGAACAGATTCGTGTTCGGATCAGAGAAGAAGTAAAGGAAGGGAAAAGAGGGATTCGGTACAAATAAGAAAAGAAAAGAAATGAAAAGAAAACCGAAACCTAACCCTAGATCTAAACCCTATTCCCATTCCATTGGTTCGAAAAGAGAAGAACACAAATCCAAATCGAAAAGAAGAAGGGGATGGGAAAGGAGAAAGGAGAAGGGAAAGGAACCGTTTGGATGGGAAGGAACCCATTCGGATGAACTTCAAAAGGAAAAGAAATCAAAAGAAAATGAAACCCTAACCCACCCAATCGGTCAAACAAAGAAAAGCAAACAAGATCTAAATCCGATTGGGGAACAAGGGAAAAAGAAAACAGTGAAACCCCATCCCCAAACCCTAACCCTAATCCCCAAATCGGATGAAATCCGAGCACAAGAACCAAAGAAACCAAAAGGGGAAGAGGGGAAGGGGGTGGCTTACCTCGCCGTCGTGCACGCACGCCGGCGCGAAAAAAAAGAAAGGGCCGCCAGAGGCACTTGCTTTCACCGGGATCCGCCACAGAGGTGCCGTGGCCAGGCCGCTCGACGGCGGCGCGCTCACCCGCTGGGGAACGCGCACGCCGGCGAGGGGGCCGGTGATGGCGCCGGGGCTCACTGCTCCACTCATTCGCCTTGCTCGCTCTCGCTCGATTTCATCGCTACGGCTGAGAGAGGAGAGGAAAGCGGTGAAGAGAGAAAGAAGAGAGAGAAAGGCGGGGGGCGAATGGCGCTAGGGTTGCGGGGAGCCGAGCGGCGCTGGGGTTTTGACCGACCGAAACGCCCGCTCGGCCGTCCGATTGGATTCAACGGCGCCAGATGCGTGGGCCAGCGTCACGGCCCAGGCGGGCGAGCGCGCGAGGCCGGAATCCCGGCCCAGGCCCAGGTTGTGGCCTAGGCGTGCGGGGGAGCGCGCGAGACAGCTCACGCGCGGACGTGGGCCGTGGGCCGCTTTGCCGGTTGGGCCAAAAACAGTGAAAGAATCCAGATCAGTTTTTGATTTTTTCTTTTCCAGTAATTGCTAATTTATGGAAAATGAAAAATAGCTCAAAAGAAAAATAGAAAAAATATTTTTTCCCTGTGGGTAAAATTCAAGAAATTGAGTGAAAATTTTTCCGCTGCTAAAGAAGTTGTTTATTCTCCAGTTATTTTGAATCAATGTGATATTTAATTGGAGAAAAAGAGATTTTTTCCGTTGCTAAAGAAAATATTGATTCTCCAGTTATTTTGAACCAATGTGGTATTTAATTGGAGAAAAAGAGTTTTAATATGATTATGATGTTGTTATTTTCTGACTAACGTTGTTAATAACAATATCATAATTATAATGATTTATGCATTAATTCTACTTCTGCCCAACGGTGATGTAGAATTAGTGTATAAGAAAAGTTGATAATTTTAATGATTTATGCATTAATTCTACTTCTGCCCAACGGTGATGTAGAATTAGTGTATAAAAAAAGTTGATAATTTTAATGATTTATGCATTAATTCTACTTCTGCCCAACGGTGATGTAGAATTAGTGTATAAGAAAAGTTGATAATTTCAATGATTTATGCATTAATTCTATTTCTGCCTAACGGTGATGTAGAATTAGTGCATGAGAACAGTTATAAAAAGTTAATAATTTATGCATTAATTCTACTTCTACCCAACGGTGATGTAGAATTAGTGTGTAAGAACAGTTGTGAAAGTTAAAGATTTATGCATTAATTCTATTTCTGCCCAACGGTGATGTAGAATTAGTGTATAAGAATAGTTGTATGTTTTGATTTTGACCAACGTTGGAATCGAGGCATGCAAATGGTGTTATTTTATGTTAAGAAAAGTTTTGACCTGATTTTCATCTTGTCTAAGGTGGACTGGGTAGTCACCTCACCGTGTTCCACTGAGATTGTGGCACCGGTGAGGGAGACAAAAGTGAATGATGCCACTTGGGCAACTAAAGAAAGGGATTTTGAATCCCAAAAGATATCCTATGGCTTTTGAGCATAGGAAGTGGGTCACTACAAACAAGAAATGTTTGGCGGTGATAAAGAACATGATTGAACCTGTAATTGTGGGCTCAATCCCAGAATGTGACACGGTCACCGAATACCTCCATAGAATAAAGAGTCAGTTCACTGGCTCTTCAAAGACATATGCCACTTAGCTGATAAAGCAGTTGGTCACAGAGTGTTACTCTGGAAATGGTGGCATAAGAGAGCTCACGATGCGTTATCGAAATTATGGCACTGTCGATTAGGCCATATTTCGAGGGGAGAATAGAAAGACAAGTTAAGAATGATATTCTTCCTCCATTAGAGCTCTCAGATTTAGTTGGGCCGAAAACAGTGAAAGAATCCAGATCAGTTTTTGATTTCTTTTCTTTTCTTATTTGTACCGAATCCCTCTTTTCCCCTTCCTTTACTTCTTCTCTGATCCGAACACGGATCTATTCTTTCTTGCCGTGTCAGTGCGGCACTTTTCCCGCGCGGTGGCGGTGGTGACCGGGGTTCCAGTGACCTCCGCCACCCCTGGTCCCTTTTCTGTTTCTTTTACCTGATTAGGGTTAGAGTCACACAGAGGCAGCCTGGCTCTGGTACCAATGTTAGGATCGTAGGATTGGTACCTCTGTGTGACCCGTAGATCCAAGTAGACTCCTCGCCTTCTCTCTGGAGATGCACTGTAGCGGGTAGATGCCGGTGCCGCAGTGTAGAAGACGTCCAGCACGGTGGCGGTGAAGTCCAGTGGCGCTGGTGGAGACACAGCGGTCCGGTGGTGACCCTGCAGTGGGTCGACGGCGGTGGTTGGGGGCTCATCCCGTCGCTGGCAGCACGGCCTTTAGATCGGATTAGGGTTACTGTAGGTGGGAATGGCGGCTCACGGCGAACCTCATAGTTCGAGCCCTCACCCCCACCTTCCTTTTATGTGTGCTGTGTGACAGGGGCCCACCAACCGGATTAGGGTTGGGTGCCCCCGATCAGGGCGCAGAGGCAAGGGCCCAATAGGCCGTTGGGCCTATGGGTGGAGATCAACTAACAAGCAGGAGTAGGCACCCCCGCAGTCGCCCGTCGTGCAGTGGCCCCGGCCGCCGCTGATCGAACGACCAGCCGCTGCGGCCCCAGATCCGGCCGCCGCTGGTGCCGGCCGGCACGCTGACCGTCCACGTCGACCCCGGATTGAGCTGCGTGCCGCTGATGATCGGGATGCCTGCTGGCCACACCGTGAATCCGCAGTTGTTTCTTATGGTGAAGGTTGCGGCGCTGCTGCATGTGGCCAAGCAAGCGAGCAGGAGGAAGAAGACGGAGGATGGTGCCATCCTGATCATGTATATGGTGGATTGCCTATGATGAGCTAGCTCAGCTAGGAATGAAGCGTGAGAGGAATCGGGGACGAAGTATTCCTATTTATAGACGGCCAACATGGGGAACTTGAACTAATTAATATAATGGGGCTATACATGACATTATATAACCCACGCCAAAATATACTTTAAGAATATTTTGTATCTCCGTTATTACACTAGTATATCGATGCTGTTCATGAGAAAATCTGGTAAATTTTTTTGAGGTAAGGTATGAATAAGTTAACTATTACAATATACAGAATTTAAAAACAAACCTCGGATTTGTGAAGAGACATAAAAACATAATTTAAAAAAAAATACAGGTATGCTAGATCAATGTAAAGTTCTGGAGTTGTAAAACAATAAAAACATATTAAAGCTGTAAGTGTAGATAATTAATTAAAGTGGATTATTCTCTTGCTTAGGATAGTAAAATCCACTTGTAGTTCCTCTCTGTGCGCCACTAGTCAGATTACAATGCAACTCCTACTAAAACTCGATCGTGCAGACATGAAGTACTGCGGTCTCCCCACTGAGGTACTCCATGCATGGAATTATTTAGCCATCGACCAGTTTCTAACTTACAGCATCGTTCATCTAGGTGATGTCCAAATCCAAATCCTAATTGACAGTGATATGCATTATATATATTGCCGAATGCAAGTTGTGTTAACTCTTGAGTGGAGTGAAACATATTAGAGTACGAGACAACGAATGTGCATTAATGTTTTTTTATATGAAAACCCAACGAGCAATGAGAAATGTTCATAACTGAGTAACTAAGATGAAGGGAAATTCTTCATGAAACCAAATATGCAGGAGAAGTTTCTATTATAGCCTTCAGTCACAACATATAAAAAATATTGAAATTCAAACACTAGTTAAAATGCTCAATGATGATGGGCAATAATGACCTCAAGGGTCAGGCGCTTTACTAGTCATCAAGCACGTGACTAAACGGACGGGTATATATGCATGTCACTATATAATGACTATCTATAGTAATGGATAACGACTATCACCCATCATTGACCGGCATTATGCCACTTTCTCTAGAATCCAAAGTGAGAAGTTCAGTTTTCCATTATTAGTTTTTATTACAAATTCACTAGCTGGCACAACAGCAAAATCTGGACGCTTGTGAAAATGGTTTATCGAGGTGAGCCAGGTCAATGCATACGATGAATAGTCTTTGGGAATCTATTTCCAAAGGAAGTATATGCCAGTCCAACTTTGGAATTGTGCCAAATTTCCCGAGGTAGTGAGTGACCTGCCACTAGCCCACTACTCATGGATCACTACCAGGCAAGACTCAGATGTTACCCAAAGTTGATTTGTATTCATCGGGGTACCAAATGGTGGAGAAGCCAACCAGTGCCAGCTTCTCCCCACCACTCTTAAAATGCTCAATATATAAATACCTCGGCTCTCTATTTATTTTCTAAGTATACGAATGGTAGCATTGAGGTTCACGCTTCTATCACTACTGGAGGCGCCCTCTTTACCGAGGGCCCAGGGCACTCGGCAAAGGCCCAAAAGCCCTCGGCAAAGGCTTTGCCGAGTGCCGCCCTCGGTAAAGAGCCCTCGGAAAAAAATTTAATGGCAAAGAGGCTCTTTGCCGAGGGCCATTTGTCGGGCACTCGGCAAATCCTTTTCCGAGTGCCAACGGCGGCACTCGGCAAAGAAAAGCAGCCGTCAACGGCGCTGCTCCATTGACGGCGCCTTCGCCGAGTGCCGACAGTTAGGGCACTTGGCAAAGATATTTTTTTTTTCAAAAACTCTTTGCCGAGTGCCGCGGCGGCAAGGAACTCGGCAAAGACATTTTTTATTTTTTTTAAAAAAAACTCTTTCCCGAGTGCCACGGCGGCGCGCACTCGGCAAAGCCATTTTTTAATTTTTTTAAAAAGCTCTTTGCCGAGTGCCTCCCCAGCTTGGCACTCGACAAAAGATTTTTTTTTTTTTTTAAAAAAAAAACTTTGCCGAGTGCAATGTCCTGGCACTCGGCAAAGTTTCCCAGCTTTGCCGAGTGCCATGACCATTGCACTCGGCAAATCAACCGAAATTGCAATTTTTTTTTGTTTTATGCATTCCACTGACACAAACAGTTCAAATATATATCACATGTCACATATATATCACAAACATCACAATAATCACATATATATCACAACGAAACCATTTTCACACATTATATCACAACCACAACTCAAATAACAACATATCGCAACCACAAGTCAAATATCACAACCACAAGTCACAATTTCACAACCACAGTCCATCAAGTCCAAGCACAAGTCACAACCACAAGTGAAGCTCAAGTCCAAGCACATGACAAAGCACAACTCCTCAAAAAGGCGGCCTATGACATGGTGGTGAAGCAAAGGCTCCATCATTCGGTGACGCATGAGTGGGGTTATTCGAACCCGCCGACTGAAGCTGCAAAAAGGATAAGAGGTTGCATGTGTGAGATTCATCTAGTAAATTTATATGTGAAGCATTGGTGTATGTCATAGCTAGTGCAAGCATCTAGTAAGTTTCTATGCCAAACATCTAGTAAATTGAGAATGTCAAGCATGGTTGTATGCCATAGCTAGTGCAAACATGTAGTAAGTTTCTATGTCAAGCATCTAGTAAGTTTGTATGTCAAGCATCTAGTAAGTTTGTATGTCAACCATGGTTGTATGTCAAGGAAGCATCTAGTAAGAGTGAACTTTCATACTTACAGGAGTGGCTGTAGGAGTAGGCGGTGGAGGAGCTGCCAACGGCAAAGGTACACCCCCTTGCTGGACACTCCACATGAAGGCCTCAATTTCTTGCATCCTCCTCTCCTAGGCCACGAACGCTTCCCTCCGGGCCTGCAGCTGCGTGCTCTGAGCCTCAACCACGAGCTTCTGGGCCTGCAGCTCGGCCTGCAATACAAACTTCAATGTTTCAGTAATGCAAATGTAACTTAGGTGTGCAAAGATGAACGTACAACGAGTAAAACAGGACGTACCTCGAGAGCGTCGACCCGCTATAGTGACGGAGTAGGCCGTGGGCGTATGGGCTGGCTGGAGCTCGTGCTCCGTGCTCGGAGCACGTTGAGAGAGGGAACAGTGGTGGAGTCGATGGCGCCGTCTACAATCCACAGCCGCCCATGCTTCTTGCCTCCTCCTAGCCTCATGATGGTCTCTGCATCAATGGGCTCAGTGCGCACATCGTAATCTTCCCCATGGACCTCCCTCACCTTTGAGGTGTACTCTTGGACCTTAGTGTGCACGGTCGGGTCGGAGTACACCTCGTGCGGGGTAGACGGGTCGAAGGACACAGAGGAAGATGCCCTGCCCATGTGGGACATAGCCCACGTAGACAACTCCGAGACCTCCACGCCCGGGTGTGCAGCCTCCTGCGAGTAAGACGGCAAGATGGTGAGAAATAAGGCAGAACTCAGCGTCAAATAAGATAAAAGAAATCACTTACATATGCTTGTTTGTAGGCGGGAGGCTGCATGGGCTGCCTTGATGGTGAGTGGCACCTCGCCTCGGCAGACGCAGGTCCCGTGCCTCACGCGTGCTTCTCAACGAAGTCGTTGGACAACCACACGTCCACGATCATCTCCCAAAGACACGGGTGGGATCGACACCACTAGGGAATCACCTACAAGTCATCGATTATTTGACATAGAAAAAGATAAAATTAACCCTACTTAATCTCAAAACGAATCATTATTAATGTTTTTCGTCTACCTCAAGGTACTAGACCCGAGATAGCTCCACCTGTCTTGCATCAGGCTTGATGATGGACTGCTTCAACACCACTGCGTAGTAGTCTCTGTGGGCCTGCACGCATGCCTCGTGGTGCATGTCGGTGACATACTTCATACAGGCGGCTCCGCCTCATCAGCCCGGGCCTCAAGTCCTTCTTTCGGCTTGAAATACCTCTGCATACAAAACCGATGTATCCATTCATTATTTCAATAAAAGACTTGCCCAATGAAAATGTTGTGCGGGAGAGACTTACCCAAAACTCCACCAGTACCCGCTCCTGCTTGTTGCGGTACCTATCGTCAGGGGCCAACTGGTACCTGTCCCACGTGTAGGCCGGCTCCCACACATCCTCGGACACGTTCACAAGGCCAGGGTACCATTTCCTGCACAAAACAACAAGGATGCTCGCGGGGGAGCGTGCAGGAGTACCCGACAAAACCAACCAGGCCCTGCACAAGTGATTAAGAAAATTTATCAGTTCCTCTTTTGATTTCCAACATTATCATATGAAGTAGTTGTGATAACATCTATAGTTACTTACCTCTTTGCCATAGGGCTTAATCGATTGCACAGTTGCGAGAGCGGAGGTGAGGGAGGCTCATGGGACCTCGGCCAGTAGGCAGTTGGGGTAGAAGAACTATCGCCCTCAGCGGCCTCGTCCTCGGTCTTTCAGACGTCCTCGTCCTCAGGCATGGCCGTCACGTGCTCCTCCTCCATCACCTCGTCTACAGGTGGCGGGGAAGGAGTCTGCTGCCTCCTACTTACCCTAGTCCTCCTCCTCTTACCTCCTATGGACGCTACCCCCGACCCCAACCCCTCGTCTGAAATGGGAGGGCGTGGTCTCCCATAAAGGAAGGCCGTCTCACGTCGTGGGCCAGTACTCGCATCATCACCTACAATCACAAAGAATGAACAAGACTTATTAGTATATATATTAGAAATAGATTTAAAATAAATAAAGAAAACACAAACTAAAACAAACGTAGTATTACATGTATTAGGAATAATCTTCATGATTAGGATCATAGGTGTAAATCAACAACATCAAAATTATCCAAATGGGCAACACTATCCAGAAGGTTCTATGTTATCTTCGCTGTCATTGCCTAGCCTTAATCGCTCAAGCATTTCTATGTCCTTGGCATTTTGCACCACATCTCCATCAACCTCGTCATCCTCTGTTTCGTTGTCTACTTCCATTTCGATCGCTTCAGGTAATACTATCTCAAACGTGCCTGGTAGCCCATCTTCTTGATAGAACTATACATCATATGTGTTTGCGCTTGAAGTTGTAATCGTCATCGTTTGGGGCGGGTAGTTTACCGTGTGGAGACACACAGTGCACAATAGCCCAACCCTTAAGATCCGCTTTGTCTTGGTTGGCATATCACGATATAGTACACCTGCATACTGTTGAGCCACAATGTAGACATCTTTTCTGGATAGATGGAATCTTCTCGAATCTCGACTAGTCCAAGATGAGGGTGCATCTCGTTTCTCGAGGATTAAACCAATGGCATTTGAACACGGCGGGTTTATGTTTGTAACCATGAAATGAGAGTTCATAGATTTCCTCAACTCTACCATGATAGTCGAGGCCATCAGTGCCGGGCGTACAAACTCCGCTATTTGTGGTTTTTCGTTTGGGCCGAGTCTGCTCATATCTTGTTGTGTGGAAGCGATATCCGTTCACATCATGACCGGTAAATGACTGCACCCTAACGTCATAGCCACCTGCAACCTGTCTCAACTCCTCACTCATGGACGAGTCAGTCTGGGCCTGCAAGCTCAAGCATGATAGGTCATTATATTAATCGAACAAACGAGAAACTTGGAATATGGAACGTGGGAGATAAATTGGACATTACCTTTTATTTGAACCAAGAAATGAAATCAGGCCTCCCCGCACCCGTACCCCGAGAAAGAAGGGTGTCATGTTCCTATGATGTAGGATCCCTTGATTGATGCCAGGACTCACGAACATTTCGTAGAAGGCCTTAGCGGCTTCCTCCATCTCCTCCTTCTCACGTCCTTCTGCGAAGTGAGCTTGGTGAGTGTCATCTAGCATGTCTGCTACTATGGCATCATCATCAAAAGCCTCGAGGCATGGTCTCACCACCTCCGCTCTTATACGATCTGCTTCACCATGGTGGATCCACCGGTGGTAGCCAGCCGTATAACCATTGTACACAAGATGTTTACCCATGGTCACCTTGTCTACCCTTCTGTTGTTGTCACATTTGCTACAGGGACACCAAAGTTTAGAATGTCCTTTAGCTACACCCGAGCTCTATGCATGTTCCAAGAAAGCATCTGTCCCATTCACCCACTCAATGTCAAAGTCACTCCTGCTTCTTCGGCCCGTGTACATCCACTGACGGTCTTCCATCCTTTCACATATACAGCACATAGTAATGTAACCATCAATTACATCTACGCGGTGTTCCTACTCTCTAATAGGTGAGGATAGGTCCTAATCCCACCCGTGGATGCGTAGATGAGGTTAGTTTCCATGCTCCGCTCCCTATCCGAGACAGAATTTCGGCAGCACCTCCCCGCCGTTCTCCCGATACACGTCCTGCAAGGGAGAGTGTGTATCCAGAGAACAACAAGGAGGTGATGTTGAAAGTCTGCCTCGAACCGGAGCGGACCATGGAAACTAACCTCATCTATGCATCCGCGGGCTGTCAAAAAAATGTGGACAATCCGAAACAGATACGGTCGCAGATATGCAAAGATCCGCATACCTCTGACCGTATCTATTTTGGACGGGAGATGCCTAACTGGGTTACGCGACCTACGACCATGATACGGATAGAGGGGTTATACCTAAGGTGCCGGTGAGGTCAGGCTAGCGGGGCGGTGTCGAGTCGGTGCAGTGGCGAGGTGACGCGGTGCAGGCAGACCCGCAACGCCCACGAAGATGATTGGGGTCCTCTAGTCCCCTCCGACGGATCCTCTACAATATAAAAAGGCAACATGTTAGTATTTGTTAAAAAAATCGGTAGCACCTCCCCTGCACGGTGAGGTTTCCATAATCTGCATAAAAGAACGGCACGAAGGCCGACATTCACAATGGCACGAAGGCCGACAACGACATACAGCACGAAGGCCCACACAACAACATACGGCACGAAGGCCAATTACGAGAGTTTTACCTAGTGTTGCGGCGGAGTCGGGCGTCGCGGTGCGAGCTTCAGTTTCTTCTCCGGCAAGGTCGAGGGCGCCGGAGTACTCCTCTCCCCCTTCCCTTCTCTCTTCTCCGCTTCTCCTCCTCCTCCTCTCCTCCCTCTTCTTCTCCTTCTCCTCTCCTTTTCCTCTTCTTCTCCTTCTCTTCCCCTTCCTCCTTCTCCTCTTTTCCTTCTCCTCTTCCTCCTAATTCACCTCTGCCTCGTCCCCTCCAACACCAGCCGACGACCAGGCCGAGCTGAGGGCTGGCCTCGGGGTGGCGGTGGGGACGGGGCGGCCGGGCACAGGGGGCCGCGCGGTGGGATCCGGCGTGGGGGCAGGAGGGCTGGCACGGAGGGAGGAGGGCCGGCCAGGCGCGGGGCGGCCGCCGGTTGAGCCGGGGTGGCTTGGCGCAGGGTGCCGCCGGTGGTGGCCGGCGCGGGGGAGGAGGGCCGGCTGGGAGCGGGGCGGCCGCCGGTGGAGCCGGGGCGGCCGGGCGTAGCTACAGGGGGCCGCCGGTGGTGGTGGCTGGGGTGGAAGAGGGGGGCCGGCTTGGGGCGCGGGGTGGCCGCCGGTGGGAGCTGAGGTCGGGGGAGGGGCGGCCAGGCGGGCGGCGCAGAGGCGGGGCGGCATGTGGAGATGTCTGAGTTTTATGCGTCTGACATCGCAACTTGCTCGAAACATTCTCTATTTTTTACCACAGCGTACACATGCGATAACATGACACCTCGACAAGTTTCATGATTTTCAGACTTCGTATGGACTTTATATAATTTTAAAACACTTTTCCGGCAAGTGGCTCGTCATGTTACGTGAAGGAGATGCGCGAAATTTGATGCGAGTTCGTGGATAGAGACTCAACATACACCAAATACCATGAATAACATTTTTTAAAGCACTAGATTACAATATTCCATGCACTTGCAGTTCAAATTTGAATTATATATAAAAATTCAACATAATCAAATTAATCAACCAAATATAACAAAAAAACTAGAAAAAACACCAAATTTGAACATGAAGTTGTAAACAATGTAGGCAGGCCCAACGAAAAATTTGGGGTCAAAAAAACAAAAAAAAATTGAAAATTTGCCGAGTGCCAGCTTGGCACTCGGCAAAGAATTTTTTAAAAGAAAATTTTCAAAAACGGTTAAAAAGTCTTTGCCGAGGGCCTAACGGTGATGCCCTCGGCAAAGATTGACGGCAGGGGATGGACGTCGTGTCAGGCGGTGTTGCCGAGGGCCGGCCCGCAAAGAATTATTGTTGTCATGTGCTTGTCTTTGCCGAGGGTCTGGCCCTCGGCAAAGAGTCTTTGACGAGGGCTGTTCTTTGCCGAGGGCTAGGCCCTCGGCAAAGACTCTTTGCCGAGTGCCCAAGCATTTTCCCTCGGCAAATCCTCAGGCCCTCGGCAAAGATGCTCTGTCCCGTAGTGTATTCTTCTCTTCTTCTCTTGTGTGTTGAATGAAATTAAGGGAGTGAGGGGCTATTTATAGTGCTATGAGGTGCCTTGTGGGAGTGAAGATGCATTCTTGATTCCACAGAATATTATAGGATGGAGTAGGAGTTTAGTTGAAGCTTTCTCAATGCTTGAAGTCGCACCAACCATTTTGGCACAATCTGTGCTTCGAGTGTTGGCATTGAAAGTCAGGAAAAAATCGGATCCTAGGGCCCTGTGTAGGTTAATCTCCACCAAACTTGTATATGTTTATTGTATCTTTTCCTGCATATTTTTGGGTATGTTCTACGTACCACCAAAACTCATGAAATTCATTAATTAGTATAGGCCAAGTTTTCTGTGTTAATATTTTTTTGATACGGTCATTTCTTGCCATGTTAGGCCATGTTTAGATTGCAAAAAATTTCAACCCGATGAATAGTAGCACTTTCGTCTTATTTGGTAAATATTGTCCAATCGTGGACCAACCTCAAAAGATTCATCTCGTGATTTTCAACTAAACTGTGCAATTAGTTATTTTTTTACCTACATTTAATGCTCCATACAACAGCTAAAAATTGATATGATGGAGAGAGTGAAAAAACTTGGAATTTGGAGGTGATCTAAACGAGGCCTTGGTGGTCAAAATCTTACCCATAACAAAAGGGAACAGTATACATCCAGTGCCTAGGTCGTGCAGGTTTATTTCTAGCTAACTCGTACAACAAGTACAATGATGACCTCTGTTGGTACCTATTGGTCATGTGATCCACGATGGCTTTCAAAAATAGTAGAAGATGTGACAAGTCATCCTGAAGTCTTCGTCACTACAATTGATTGCTACCTTGTTATATGTGCCAAAAACTAAATTAATGTAGTAGAGTAATGGATCCCAAATTCCAGCACATAGATTTGGCAAAGGTAAGTTACTACCAATCATTGTTAATAGAAAACTTGGATTGCAGTAAGAATTTTACAATTCCTTAAATTGAAATATGGAATTATGCTATATATTTGAGGCTACTTGTTACTAGTGATTATTGTTATTGGAGAGCAAGGGATACATTAATATTTACCAAATTCGTTGAATGTGTGAAATAGAAATATATGATATTTATTATTATAAATAATCTTCCTCAATTAATTAGCTGGAAAATAGAAAAAATGAAAGTATCCAGAGCTAGCATAGGTACTTTCCCAACCATTGTAAAAGAGCTTTTATAAAATTCAAAATGAATCCAGAAATCTCTCTCTCTCTCTCTCTCTATATATATGGCACTTTAGACCACATTATTTTGCTCTAAAGTCCAACCGTAACCTTCCAACATAAGGTTAAGCCAATTGAAAAATACATAGAGATACAACATGAAAAGCTGTCGTGCCAACCTTCTCCATGTGATGGCAATCTTGTCGTTAGTTCTTTTTGGGTGCCTACCTTTTCCAGGTAATTTTACATCACCATCTTGTCTTTGGGTTAACTTGTATGTATTATCTCCAATTTACTGATGAAAAAAATTCTGCAATAGGTAGGCCTGCGCTCTCTATGGCAGGAGATACAAAGACCGACCGAAATAGTGCTACCAACAGAAAGTTAAAAGCTTTTGTGTTCAGGAACATAACAGTACCTGAGACCAAGTTCACTCTTAAATT
The DNA here is from genome assembly GCA_904845875.1 of Miscanthus lutarioriparius. Taxonomy (NCBI): domain Eukaryota; kingdom Viridiplantae; phylum Streptophyta; class Magnoliopsida; order Poales; family Poaceae; genus Miscanthus; species Miscanthus lutarioriparius. The sequence continues at coordinate 9,090,148 of CAJGYO010000014.1, forward strand.
CTGTATTCTCATTCATGTTATGACTTTGACTGCTATTGCTGTTTGAACCGTTATGATTGCTACAAGACAAGGGATGATTGTATGGCTAACTGCCCAGCATGCAACCCTAAATGCCCACCGTAGCCACAGCCACGAACAGCGATGATGGAAGGTCATCCATAATCTTTGTAATGGTCTATCATTAATGGAGAGAAAATAATTACTAACGTGTTGGTGTTCAGTATATACAATCACTGTATTCTGATTCACTACTATAGAATTGGACATCACTTTGCCGGTCTCATCACCGCGAATTTAAAAAAACTGGCAGTGATAGACAGTGATAGACCATCACTGTTGGTTTTTGGCTAAAACCGACAGTGATAGGACCAACCGACACTGATATTTAAAAAACCAGGACGGCCCTCGGCAAAGAAAAGAACCCGTCACGCGCCGGCGCCGTTGGCCCTTGGCAAAGAAGTGGTTTTTTTTATTTTTTTTTGTCTAGGGCCAGCCCTCGGTAAAGAATTTTTTTAAATCTTTCTTTGAGGGCCTCCTACCCGTCCTCGGCAAAAGAAATTTTCAGGATTTTTCCAAAAAAAACTTTGTCGAGGGCTATTGCAAGAGCCCTCGGCAAAGGTTTTTTTTTTAAAAATTGTTTATCGAGGCCGGCCCTCGGCAATGAAATAGTTTTTTGAATTTTTTAAAACCTTTGCCGAGGGCTGCTCCTGGCCCCTCGGCAAAAAAAATTTCAGGATTTTAAAAAAATCTTTGCCGAGGGCTATTGCTAGGGCCCTCGGCAAGGACCCTTCTTTCCGAGGGCCTTGATCATTGCCCTCGGCAAAGAGACAAAATTTAAATTTTTTTGTTTTTTGCATTCCATCGGCACAAGCATTTCATATATATACATATATATATCACACAGAACCCATTTTCTCACAATATATCACAACCATAATTGTGAACCACAAATCACAATATATTACAATGCCAAGTCACATGTTCATCATCATTCACATGTTTATTACGACAAGTTAATGAAATCCAAGCACAAGTCACAACCATAAATCACAAATCACGCTAAAAGTCCAACCACATCACCTAGCACGAGTCCTCATCAAGCTAGCCTATGAGGCGATGGTGAAGGAAAAGCAGGATCACCCGGTGATGCACTAGCGGGTTAATTGGAACCCGCGGACGGAAGCTGCACAAAGGAGCAGAGATTGCATGTGTGAGTAATCCGGGAAAACAGTTTTAGAACTTAGAGATTGCATCTAGTAATCTAGGAATACAAAAAGATTAGACTCAATTGAAAATTTCGGCAGCACCTCCCTTGTACGGGGAGGTTTCCAAAACCTGCAAGAAACGACGGCATGAACGCTGACATCCACAATGGCACGAACGCCGACATCCACAACGGCACGCGCACGCCAACATCCACAACGGCACGAAGGCCGACATACATGCAAAGCACAAGCGAAAAGTGAACTTTCATACTTACAGGAGTAGCTGCAGGAGTAGGAGGTGGAGGAGCTGAAAACTGCACAGGTACACCCGATGCTTGCCCAAGACTTTGCATGATCACCATCATCTCCGCCATCTGCTTCTGCGCGGCCTCGAACGTGACCTTCTAGGCCTGCAGCTGTGTGGTCAGCTCCGCGTTCTGCTCTTGACTTTGCCTTCTTGTTTCTTGCAGCTCGGCCTGCAATATTTCACTCCAATGTATCAGTAATGCAAATCTAATTTAGAGAGTCCGGGTAGCGGTACCGGAGGGGGGCTCGTGGAACCTCGCTCATAGAGAGTCCGGGTAGCGGTACCCTCTCCCTCGCCCTCGAGCGCCTCGCCTCCCTCGCCCGTCTGCTGACCCCTCTCGTCCTTCGATGAGGACGAGGCCGTGGCCATCACGTGCTCCTCCTCCAGCACCTCGTCACGTATCGAGGGAGGAGACCGCTGCCTCCTGTGGCGGTTGCCCCTGGTCCTCCTCTCGTCACCTCCTGCGGATGCTGCCCCAGACGACGACCCCTCACCTCGAAGGAGAGGGCGGTGTCTCCCGTAAACCGAGGGCGTGTCACGGTGTGGACGTCTGCTCGCCATTTTTGTCCAATCACCTGCAATCACAAAGAATGAACAAGACTAATTAGTACATATATTAGAAATAGATTCAAAATATATAAACAAAACACAAATTAAAAAACCATAGTATTACATGTATTATGAATAATCTTCATGATTGGTATCATAGGTCTCATCATCATCAACATCAAAATTGTCCAAATGGGCAACACTATCCGAAGGTTCTATGTTGTCATCGTCGTCATTGCCTAAAGTAATCGCTCAAGCATTGCTATGTCCTTGGCATTTACCACAACATCTCCATCGACCTCGTCATCAACCGTTTAGTTGTTCTACTTCCATTTCGATTGCTTCGGTAAGACTATCTCAAACGTGCTCGGTAGCCCATCTTCTTGATAGAACTGTCCATCATATGTGTTTTGCGTTGAAGTTGTAATCATCATCGTTTGGGGCGTGGTAATTTACCATGTGGAGATACACGGTGCACAATAGCCCAACCCTTAAGATCCTCTTTGTCTTGGTTGGCGTGTCGAGTATAATACACACCGCACGGCCCTGTTGAGCCACAATGTAGACATCTTTTCTAGGATAGATGGAATCTTCTCGAATCTCCACTAGCCCAAGATGAGGGGTTTGTCTCGTTGATCGAGGATTAAACCAGTGGCATTTGAACATGACAGGTTTAAGAGGTTCGTCTCCATGAAATGAGAGTTCATAGATTTCCTCAACTCTACCATGATAGTCGAGGCCATCGGTGCAGGCGTACAAACTCCGCTATTTGTGGTTTTTCGTTTGGTGCGAATCGCTTTCGTAACTTGTTGTGTGGAAGCGATATCCGTTCACGTCATAGCGGTAAATGACTTCACCCTAACATCACGGCCGTTTGCAACCTATTTCAACTCGTCGCTCATGGACGAATCGGTGCAGGCACGCAAAGGTGAATCATGATAGATCGTTATATTAATCAAACGTCACGATCACCTTGGACGATCGAACGTCTGAGCTAAATTGGACATTACCTTTTGTTTGAACCAAGAAATGAAATCGAGCCTCCTCGCTCTCCGCACCCATGAAACAAGGGTGTCTTGTTCATGCGAGTAGGATCCCTTGATTGATGCGAAATTCACGAACAAATTCCTGTCCGAACGAGAATCAATGGGGTTGGATGCGAAATAGTGACGGCATATTGAAATAAGTTCGTTGAGAACTTACTTGATGAACGGCTGCACCTCGGTAAGGTTATTCAACACATATAGCATGATCTTTGCGCCACTCTTCATTTCCCAATAGCTTTGGGGTTGATCCACTTACTGTTCTGCTGAGTTGGCCTTGAAAAAGGCTCAGGGTCGATTCATTGTCCCCGATGTTGTAACGAGGGGGTGGATTTTGATTGCTAGGAAGGTTTGGCTTGTAGTATAGCGTTGTGAAGTTTGCCACCTCCTCCCGAAGGCATGCCTCTGCAATGGAAGCCTCAATTATGGCTTTATTTGTATATTTTTTGCGAAGAGTCTTTAGACATCTCTCGATTGGATAGCACCAATGGGCACCTGCACGCCCCCCCAAAGCGATGCCTCGGACGGGAGGTGCACAATCGAGATGTTGTGTCGGCAAGAAGAAGCCGTGGAAAGATTTTCTCCGACTTACGGAGCAACACAGTGCCGCTTTTTCCAAGTCCCGAGCGACGGTCCGAGATATCTCCTTGGCACAAAGTTGGTGGAAGAAAAAGCTCAACTCTGCCAGCACTTGCCAGACATGCTCAGGGACATAGCCTCGGACCATCGCCGGAAGAAGCCGCTCAATCCATATGTGGTAGTCATGACTCTTCATCCCGTTGACTCGTAGAGTACATAAGTTCACTCCCCGCTAAGATTCACTTTGCATATCCATCTGAAACATTAACATCGCATCCATTTTAGTACCTCCTCCTTTGATCGATTTGCAAGACGAAATTGACCTTAGGCCTTTTCCAGTTCTTGTTTCAACCACTAGGAGGATGCATCGCTTGATTCGGTCTATCGCACAACGTCGCTAGGTCCACTCTAGCCTTAACGTTGTCCTTAGACTTATCAGTGTCCATGAGAGTTCCCCAAAGTGCCTCGGCGATATTCTTTTCAGTATGCATTACATCAATGTTATGTGGCAGAAGAAGGTCATCAAAATAGGGGAGCCTCGTCAAGCCGGATTTATGAGTCCACATATGTTCCCCACCATATCCCACAAAACCACCTTCTTCATTGGGCACGAGAGCATCTATCTGAACACGAACCTCGGCACCAGTCCTCAAGTGCAGTTTAGGGTCTGTCACTTTAACACCTTTCGTAAAGCTCTTGATGTCTTCTCTAAATTCATGGTTTAGAGGGAGGAACTGACGATGCTGGTCGAATGACGAATACTTGCCACCCTTCTTCAACCAAATGAACCTCATGGCTTCCTTGCATACTGGGCATGGGAACTTCCCGTGAACACACCAGGCGGTGAATAACCCATACGCCAGGAAGTCATGCAGGGAGTAGTGGTACCAAACATGCATTTTGAAGCTTGTCTTTGTAGCTCGATCGTATGTCCATACCCCCTTCTCCCAAGCATGGATCAATTCATCAATCACAGGCTCCATGAACACACCCATATTACTCCCGGGTGTCCGGGAATTATCAACGACAAGAATCGTTATGCCGTTGAAATGAGATGCCGGAGAGGAGATTGAGGGGATAACAAAAACGAGCCAAAGATGTGTATGGGGCAGCCATCATTCCATAAGGATTGAACCCATCTATTGCCAACATGACACGTACATTACGGGCCTCAGCTGCTTTGTCACGATGTTTGTCATTGAAATATGTCCATGCTTCAGCATCAGACGGATGTACCATCTTCCCAGGATTGTACCGTTTGCCATCTTTGTGCCATGTCATTTGTTTCGCGGATTCCTCAGTCATGAATAGCTGTTGGATCCTCGGTAGGAAAGGAAGGTGACGTAGCACTCTCGCGGGGATCGAAAGCTGCTTCTTCTGACCACCACCAGAGTCTACCTCCAGGTACCTGGAGGATTTACACTTTGACGATAATTTGCATCCTTGTGTTCTTTTCTAAATAGGACGCACCCCTTCGGACAAACATGTATCTTGTCATACGGTATCTTAAGCATACGAAGGAGTTTCTCTGCCTCGTACAAGTTCGTCGGCAAAGTGTGCTTCTCCGGTAGCATGGTGCCAAACACGGCCAACATCTTATCGAAGCCTTCTCGACTCAGGTTTAACTCGGCCTTCAACCCCATTACGCGTCCAATCGCATCCAGCTGAGGAATCATTATGCGCTTTCGTGAAGGAGTTTCATGCGAGTCCCAACATTTTGTAGAAGCCCTTTGCGGATTCCTCCATCTCCTCCTTCTCACGTCGTTCAGCGAAGTGAGCTTGGTGGGCGTCATCTAGCATGTTTGCTACCCTGGCATCATCATCAAAAGCCTCGAGGCGTGGTCTCACCGCCTCCGCTCTTATACGATCTGCTTCACCATGGTAGATCCACTCTTTGGTAGCCAAAGGCGTATAACCATTGAACACAAGATGTCTACCCATGGTCTTCTCGTCTACTTTTCTCCTGTTGTCACATTTGTCTGCAGCGACACCAAACTAGAGAATGTCCTCTGCTCCCTGGGCCAAATGCATGTTTCAAGAAACCATCTGTCCCCTTCACCCATTCATAGTCGTAGTCACTCCCTTCTCCACCCGTGTACATCCACTTGACGGTCCTCCATCCTTTAACATTTATAGCATAGAGTATTGTGACCATCAATTGCATCTCGCTGGTTGTTCCCTCTTGTCTAATAGGTGAGGATAGGTCCTAATCCCACCAGCAGGTGCGTAGATGAGGTCGGTTTCCATGCTCGCTCCTCTCCGAGAGCGAATTTGGCGGCACCTCCCCATTGTTCTCCCGATACCGTCCTGCAAGAGAGTGTGTATCCGAGAGAACAACAGGGGTGTTGCTGAAACTCCTTCTCGGACCGGAGCGGACCATGGAAACTAACCCATCTACGCATCCACGGGCTGTCCAAAAAACGTGGACAATCCGAAACAGATACGGTCGCAGATACGCAAAGATCCGCATACCTACGACCGTATCTCTTTCGGACGGGAGACGCCTAACTAGGTTACGCGCGGGTTACGACAGACATGTGCATAAAGAGGTTATTTATACCTAGGGTGTCGGTGAAGTAAGGCTAGCGGGGTAGTGGCGAATCGATGCGATGGCGGGCGACGCAGTGTTGAGCAGAGAACATGACGACGTCGACGAAGACGATCGGGGTCCTCTGGGTCCCCTCAACGTAGTCTTCTCCTGCATAAAAAGACAATAGGTTATTTTTTGTTCAAAATTTTGGCAGCACCTCCCCCGCACGGGAGGTTTCCAAAACATGCAAAAAAACGACACGATAGCCGACATTCACAACGGCACGAAGGCCGACAACCACAACAGCACGAAGGCCCTCATATCAACTTACGGCACGAAGGCCCACACAACCATATCTGGCGGCACGAAGGCCGACAACGAGTTTTACCTAGGGTTGCGGTGGAGTCAAGGCGTCACGGTCTTGAGGTCACTTTCTTCTCAGCGAGGTCGGCGGCGTTGGAGTACTCCTCTCCCCCTCTTCCCTTTCTTTTCTCCTTTTCCTCTTCTTCTCCTTCTCTTCCCCTTCCTCCTTCTCCTCTTCTTCTCCTTTTCTTCCCCTTCCCCTTCCTCCTTCTCCTCTTCTCCTTCTCTTCTCCTTCTCTTCTTCCTCCAACTTCACCCTCTGCCTCCTCCCCTCCAATAGCAGCCGGGGGAGGCACAGGCTGGGGTCGGGCGGGAAGGCCGAGGGGAGCGCCGGGAAGGCCGGCAGGCGGGCGACCTCCCCTTGCTCGACGGAGACAGGGAACGGAGGCAGGGCGCGAACTCGGCCGCCACTGGGCGTGGTGGGCGGCGGCGGGCGGCCGGCCGTGAGGCGGTGGGGCACGTGAGGGTGGCTAGGCGCCAGCTGTGGTGCAGCGGCAATGGCGTCTGTGGCGGGTGTGTGTGCTGGTGGGCAGTGTGGTGGAGGCGCTGGGCGACTGGTGCACGCGTGCGGGGGCTGCTGGGCTGCCGGGCTGTGGCGGCATGGCGTGGTGTGGCGCAAGGCAATGGTGGGCGTGGTGGAGGCGTGGGTGCGAAGGTGCGGCGGTGGTGGGCGCCAACTCGGCGGCCGGGCTCTTGGTAGCTCAAGGCTGTGATGTCTTGTGGCCAGCGGTGGTGGACGCGCGGGGGCCTGCCGCGAGCGGGCGCGTGGGGAGGGAGATGGTCGAGCGGGATTTTTTTTTCACAAGATTCCGATCAGGAATTTGGGCTGCGGCCCGATTTAGGTTTCGGTCCTTTGCCGAGGGCCCAGATCTAGAGCCCTCGGCAAAGATTTTTTTTTAAATTCTTTGCCGAGGGCCACGGGCCAGGCCCTCGCCAAAGAGCCCTTGGCAATTTTTTTTTGTTTTTTAGCCCAGTTTTTTGTGGTGCTACAATACATTGTTTTGAACTCAATTTTAAAATTTAGGCCAATTTTGATTTTTTGTATATTTCCTTAATTTATTTCGATTCTTTGATTTTTTTCGAATATATCAAATTTGAACTACAGGTGCATGGAATATTGCAATGTAGTGTTTTGAAAAATGTTATTCATGTTAATTGGTGCATGTTGAGTCCCTATCCACGAACTCGCATCAAATTTCGCGCATCTTGTTCGCGTAACATGACGACCGACTTGTCGGAAAAGTGTTTTCAAATTATATAAAATCCATACGAAGTCCGAAAATCACGAAACTTGGCGAGATGTCATGTTATCACATGTGTAGGCTGTGGTAAAAAATAGAGAAGGTTTCGAGCGAGTTGCGACGTCGGATGCCTGAAACCCAGACATCTCCACATGTGATCTCAGGCACTTTCGGCAAAGATTTGATTGCCGTGGAGTGCATCTTTTGCCGAGGGCCGTACCCTCGGCAAATGCCTCTTTGCCGAGGGCCGTTGTTTGCCGAGGGCTCCTGTGGCTGGCCCTCGGCAAATAGTGTCTTTGCCGAGTGCCCGAGATTTGGCCCTCGGTAAAGCCTCGGGCCCTCGGCAAAGCACGCGCATTTCCGATGAGTGCATCACGCTAATTATTTTTATTTTTTATAGTTCATTGATGCTCTTTGGTTCCTTTATTAATGTTTGTCTTTATACCTAGCTTGTGACTGAAATGTTATATATATATATATGTTAAATTCTGGTGTTTTTCTTGGACTCTATCCACATGATGGTTCCATTATTATGTTTTCATGTGTCCCGCCACCATGGAGGAGAGGGGAAGGGAGCGATGGAAGATGAGGAGAGAAGGAGCGAGCAGCGACTGAGACATGTTGTGGGAGAAGAGACCAACAGAAGGAGGTGCGGCTGTCATGGGAGTGGGAGAGACAAGGAGAAGTCAAGCCAGCATAAAGGGCGAGTTGCAAGTTAGGGACTAGGATCACACAGCTGAACAAGTTTGAGGATTTAAATGAATGATTTGCGAGTTCAGCGTCCGGGATGATACTGTCAGACATGTTTGAGAACCTAAATAATCGACTTACAAGTTTGGAGACCAATATGACATAGGCGAATGTTTTTGCACCTAAACGAGCAGTTCTCGAGTTAGGAACCAGGATGATATCGAACAAGTTCGAGAATCACTAGTAGTACACTTTACTCTCTTAAAGAAGTTCCATATATATAGGAAAGTACAAGGATCACACCATACACACGCACGCATATATATCGATCGTCTTATTTAACAACTTCACTCGTACCGGTAGAACTTCACTCTTAATTATTAACTGCCTCATCAGGGGCAGAAGGTCACCTGGTAGTTGCTATTGCCGTTGCACGAAAAGGTCTTGGGATCGTTGGGCTGGTGGTACGCGTCGGGGCAGCCGGAGTCCCTGCACCGCAGGGCGGCGCCGGTGCTGCACGAGAAGTCCATGGGCAGGTTGTACCCGTCGATCACCGAGATGTCGTAGTAGTCATGGTTGCTGCCGCCACCGATGGTAAACTCCGCCAGCGTCGCCGGGGGCTGCCCGGAGAGGTAGCAGGAGTAGGCGCCCCCGCAGTCGCCCGTGGCGCAGCGGCCCCGGCCGCCGCTGAACGAGCAGCCGGTGCGGCCCCAGATCCTGCCGCCGCTGGTCCCGGCCGGCACGTTGACCGTCCACGTCCCCCCGGGGTTGAGCTGCGTGCCGCCGACGTTCAGGATACCTGCTGGCCACACTGTGAATCCGCAGTTATTTCTTATGGTGAAGGTCGCGGCGCTGCCGCAAGTTGCGAAGCAAGCGAGCAGGAGGAAGAAGACGGAGGATGATGTCATCCTGATCATGTTGGATGAGCTAGCTTAGATAGGAATGAAGCGTGATGAGAGGAGTCGGGGAAGAAGTATTTGTATTTATAGACGGCGAACAAGGAGAACTTTCACTAATATAACCCATGCCAAAATATAATATTATGATCATTTCATGCATCTTTTGTATCTCCATTATTACACTAGTATCAGGTGCTGTTCATGAGAAAATTTAAAGTGGAGTGTTCTCTTGTTTAAGATATTGCCACAATAGTTGTTGCATTTTTTGTGAGGTAAGGTATGAGGTTGACGATTAAAGTATACAGAATTCTTTAAATATAGGTATGCTAAATCAATGTAGATACATAGTTATACGGAGTGGTAAAACGATAAAAACATATTTAAGGTGTTAAGTGTAGATAATTAAAGTGGATTGTTTAAGATAGTAATAAAATCCACTTGTTGTTCCTCTCGGTGCGCCACTAGTCAGATTACAATGCAACTCCCACTAAAACTGGTGTAGACATGCAGTGCTGCGGTCTCCCCACTGATCGACTCCATGCATGGAATTATTTGGCGGCCATCAACCAGTTTCTAACTTACAGTTTCTTTCATCTAGATGATATCCAAAATCCAAATCCTAATTGACAGTGATGTGCATTATATTGCTCAATGCAAGTCGTGGAGTGAACTATATTAGAACCTACTGGCCCTCGATGCTATACTAATTTTAATCGTACGAGAGAAGTAGAACGAATGTGCATTGATGTTTTTTATATGAAAACCAAACGAGCAATAATGAGAAATGTTCATATCTGAGAGGGACTCGTTGGAAGATTCTTAAAACCTTGGAATATGAAAAACAAAGATTTTTGGAGCCTATCAAATAGGAATTTCTGCGTGAAACCAAAATGCAGGAAAGTTTCTATTATAGCCTTCAGTTACAACATATAAAAAATATAGAAATTCAAACACTACTTAAAATGCTCAATGATGATGAGCAATAATGGCCTCAAGGGTCATGCGCTTCGGGAATCATCGGGTCCAAACGTTGGGACCTAATGACCACGCCGAACGGCGCGCGGGAAGGATGAGACTACGCGCGGGAATCAGCCGGTATGTTTGTTTCTGTTTTGCACGGCTTTTCACGAGCGCTGCAGGCCCACGCGCCGACGTGCACGAGGGAAGCTTGGACGTGGGATTTCCGATCGACTACTACAGCAGGGTAGGTAAGTACGTATGCTTTCTTTTCTTTTCTTTTTTTTTTCTTTTCTTTCCTTTTCTTTTCTTTTCTCTTTTTATTTTTATTTTCTTGCTTCATTTTTTATTTATATTTCTTTTTTGTTTTATGTGATTTTTTTATTATTCTTATCATTTTCATTTTTATGTTTATTTTTTCTTTTTTCTTTTCTTTTCTTTTCTTATTTTTATTTCCTTTCTTCAATTTATTTTTTTATTTTTTCATTGCATGTGATTTTCATTATTCTTTTTATTTTTATATTATTATTGCTTTTACTATAATTAATTATTCTATTTTATTTCTATATTGTATTATTTTTTGTATTTCTTTCTTTTTCCTTTTATCTTTTATTTTTATATTTTCTATATATTTTTCATTTTTTATTTTTCTATTTTACCTTACTTAATTATTTTTTATTTTCTATATTTCATGAGATGCCATGTTCATATAGTATAGATGTGATATTCTATTATGTGTTTTTGCGATGTTCACGTGGTATTAATGTCATGTTCTGTGATATTTTTTTGTGCTGTTCATGTAGTATGCATGCGATGTTCTAAGATTTTTATGCATGATGTTCACGTGTTATATATGTGATGTTCTATGATGTTGTTTTAATATTCACGTGGTATACATGTGATGGTCTATGATGTTTTTTTGTGACGCGTAGTATATATATGATGTTCACGTAATATACAATGATGTTTTATGATGTATTATGTGATGTTTACGTAGTATATATGTGAATTCTATTATGTTTTTTGTGATGTTCACGTGTTATACATGTGATGTTCTATAATGTTTTTTTAATGTTCACGTGGTATACATGTGATGTTCTATGATGTATTTTGTGATGTTCACGTAGTATATATGTGATGTTCACTTGGTATACAATGATGTTATATGATGTATTCAGTAATGTTCACGTAGTATACATGTGATTTTCCATTATGTTTTTGTGATGTTCACATGATATAAATGTGATGTTCTCGATGTATTTTCCGATATTCTATTTTATTTCTTGTATTTTCATGTTTGTTTTTTTTATTTTTCCTATATTCCTTTTCTTTTATTATATAATTCTATACATTTTATATTTTTTGTTCTTTTTATATATTTTTACGGATTTATAGTACCAATCACTTAAATCTATAACTTTTTCTCTTAGATCTGGAATGCTGTTTATCTAAATCAAGAACATTTTTCTGGTGAAGGCGGAACATTGGTTTTGAATCAATAATAAAAAATGTTCTATCTTTATGAAATAAATGTTAGATTAATGAAACTTTATCTAAATATATTCAAGTGGGGTCTTATTTTGAACCATTTGTAATAAGAAACACAATGGTGTAATCGGAATTTAATTTGGATACTCGGTTTAGTAGGTACAATTCTTTTAGTTTACAAATCTATTCATTGTGCGATGATGTCAGCAATTCTGTTTTCTTTTGATTGTTGGTGGCAAACGAAGCACATGGCCCACCGCTCGATGCTGCCAGCCCTGGGGAAATTATTTTGCGCGAAACCCCGGCCGGCGCGAGGAATCGTCCGAACGGCTGGACCGAGGAGGCCCCATGCGCTTTACTAGTCATCAAGCACATGACAAAACGGACGGGTATATGCATGTCACTATCTATAGTAATGGATAACAACTATCACCCATCACAGACCGGCATTATGCCACGCACTTTCTCAAAATCCAAAGTGAGCAGTTTAGTTTTCCATTATTAGTTTTATTACAATTTCACTGGCTGGCACAAAAGCAAAATCTGGAGGC